>VZRS01001529.1:0-23661 GCA_013398055.1 Ifrita kowaldi | reverse complement strand
CGGGCCGGGCCGGGCCGGAGGTGGGAGCCGGGGGTTGGGGTTTGGCTTAGGGCGGGCCGGGGTTGTGCGACCCAAGCGCGGTGGCCTGGCCTTGTCTTGTCCTGTCCGGTCCGGCCGCGCCTCAGCTGCCGGGACAGCCGGGGCTCCGGGTGCCCGCCCTCGGTGGAACCGCTGCTTCCGCGGCCCGGGAGCCGGGCCGGGTCGGGCACCCCGCCGTGGTCCCTCCGCGTCGCTCGGTGCCTGGGGAAGCGCTGGGGCAGCGCGGGCGCTGTGCGGGTCACGCCGCAGCATCGTCTCGGGCCCGCGGAAAGGCCTCAGCGGCCCAGGGGCCCTCAGGGCTGAGGGGCTTCATGCAGCAGCACTTGTGTGACAGCAGGAGCGGGACAGCGGCCGTGCCCTGCGCTGGCACTGCTGAGGCACCTCCAATCCTAGGGGCAGTTCTGGGCAAGGAAGACACTGAGGGGCTGGAGCGTGTCCAGGGAAGGGAACAGAGCTGGGGAAGGGGCTGGAGCCCCAGGAGCGGCTGAGGGAGCTGGGAAAGGGGCTCAGCCTGGAGAAAAGGAGGCTCAGGGGGGACCTTGTGGCTCTGCACAACTCCCTGACAGGAGGGGGCAGCCGGGGGGGGGCGGGCTCTGCTCCCAGGGAACAGGGACAGGACAAGGGGAAACGGCCTCAGGCTGGGCCAGGGGAGGTTTAGGTTGGATATTGGGAAAATTCCTCCACGGAAAGGGGGGTCAGGTACTGGCACAGCTGCCCAGGGCAGTGCTGGGGTCACCATTCCTGGAGGGATTCAAAAGCAGTGTGGATGTGGCGCTTGGGGACACGGGTCAGTGGTGGCCTGGGCAGTGCTAGGGGAATGGTTGGACTCGGTGATCCAAGAGGTTTTTTCCAGCCATAATGATTCCATGAATGACTCCGCCACTGGTGGTGGATCATGTACTGGGATCTCTGTGCCTACTCTAAGCCCCAACCTTAGTGAGGGCCTGCGGGAGCAGAGCTGCTCTGTTGGGCTGCTGTGGGTGCTCAACGAAGCTGGAGAAGGGGTTTCTGCTGTGGTTTTATGTCCTTTCCCAGCATGGCTGTGCAAGCCCTGTGATTCCAGCAGGTGGGATTTCCAGCACCCTTCAAAGCATCCATGGGCAGCTGCTCAGCCGGCTGTGGCTTGGCCTGTCCTGCTTTTCCAGGAGCTGCTGTCCCACTGGGAACTGAGGCACAGGAGGAACAGGGCCAGGTGCTTTATGGCAGGCCCTGGCTCAGGGCTGAGCTGAGGGAGAGGGTTCAAGGGTTACAGCCCTGCGGGTGCCTCTTGGTGGGGAGTTGAATCCTGCAGAGATAAACTTCAGGGAGGTGAGATTGGAAGCTGAGATTTCCCTGTCACATCCAGTGCAGTGCTCCTGTGTGGCAGCTGGGAGTTGGGCTGGCCTGTCAGGCTGTGCACTGGGAAGGAGCCTCGGGAAATCTGTCTCTGAACAACATCCCTGCTGGACTGGGAGACAGGCGGCTGCTTCCCTTCTGCCTATGGTCCCTGAGGCAAGTTGGGACAAGTCTGTCACAAGCCTGGTTTCCCTCCAGAGCAGGAAAGTGGTTTCTCTTCCTCTCCAAGCACTGAGAGCAAAGTCTTCCCTCAGAGGGCAGTTGCAGGTGGACAACCTTCCCTGCAGAGAGATGGGCTGCAGTGGGGCTGGGGCAGTGCAGGTGGCCGGAGCCAGGACAGCTGCTGGAGGGTCACTGGGCACCAGGGAGGCCGTGTCTTGGAGCAGCCTGCTCTAGTGGAAGGTGTCCCTGCCTGTGGCAGGGGGAGGAACGAGATGAGCTTGGAGGTCCTTCCACCCTAAATGATTCTGTGATTCCGACAGCCCTGAAGCTTCCCAGGCCAGGTGAGAGGTGGCTGCTGGATCCAGTTCCTGCAGAGGGGCAGCTGCTGCCACCACCACTGCATATTGGGAGCGTTTCTAGGGGCCAGCTGAACACCTGGCTCAGGGAGGAGTTGACCTTGGGTGGAGAAAGAGAAGCGTGGGTGAAGTTTGCAGAGGCTCTTGATGTGGATGGAACTTGTTTTGTGTCGGCTGATCTTGTGCTGGTCCCTCTGGGGGGTTTGGTGAGCCAGGGAGTGGCCATGGGACACGGCAGAAGTGTAACCTCGTGTCCCTTTCCCCAGCCTACCTGTCTGGCAGCAGCATGGCGCGGCGCCCGCGGAGCAGCCGGGCCTGGCACTTTGTCCTGAGCGGGGTCCGGCGCGAGGCCGACGGCCGGGCCGGCGCACGGGGCTGGGGCTACGACTCCGACGGGCAGGTAGGCTGGGCCCGGGGGGCTCTGGGTGGCACAGGGAATGTTTTCCTTTCCCTGATATCAGGTCTGAACTGGCCAAAAGCAGAAAGGATTTAATAATGGTCAGTATTGATGCTAAGCTAAATGCTTTTTTAAGCACAGAATAGCTGTGTCATACATAAAGTACATACAATATTTTTAAATACTGTTCTGGAAGTAGAGCTCTAGATAAGTGTTTGAAGTGGATCAGTTCCCTAATCCGGCTCGCTGTGCTCCCTCCTGGGCTCTGAGGCCCTTGGAGATGGTGGTGGAGATTGTGGGGCCGTGTCTTCAGACTGAGATTTCCTCACATTTCCTGCTCTGTGATGTGAACATCACTTCTGGTCCAGGTGTGCTGGAGATGGGAACACAGCAAGGAGAGCAGGAGTAAAACAATGCAAGGAGTGACTGATTTGCCTCTGCCATCCTTCCCTCTTTTCCCTAATACTTGAGTGTGTGAGTTGAGTTCCCTGTGCAGTGGTGGGGACACAAGGAGCTGCTCCAGGAGCGTCAGAGTCACACTGCAGCCATGAGGCCACTGCCAGAGCACAGTGTCCAAACCCAGGCACTGTGCTCCCAGAAAGTGAGCAGGTTTCTGTCCCTGCAGTCACGGGAAGGACAGGATTTCTAGGTGGCAGTACTTAGGAAAGTTAGAAGTTAGGAAAGACAGAAACCAAGCTCTTGAGTCTGCAGGCCAGAGGAGGCCTGAGCAGTATGTGTGTAAGCCCAAGTAGTTTCAATTCCCTGTCGTAGCTGCAAGAACATGAGTTTAAAGGATTTTTGTCATTAAATACCCCTTACCTTGAGGGTGAATAACAAGCAGGTACCCCTGAGCAGTGTGTAAACCTAGAGTAACTGGCTGCAATCAGTGATAAGAGAATCCCTTAGGCAACACCATAACACCGGGGTGAAACTGGGCTGTGACTCTCACAGTCCAGTCCAGGATCACTTTTGTCTCTTGGCACTGGGGAACAGTAAATCAGGTTTTTGTGTTCATGAATGTAAACAAAAGCCCTTTAATCCTTCCCTGGGTGCCCCGTGGGCCTGTCTGCAGCGCTGGCCTGAGGAGCTGCAGCCATGCTGCTCAACTGGCTCCCTTTGTTCTGCCCCCTCTCCCTTCTCACCCTCGTGCCTCCCAGCCTCCTCGCAGCCTCTCCAGAGCAGTGCTCGGCTCTGCTGATGGCCGGAACCTGCCAGGTGAAAGCCAAAGCTAAGCTTTAGCACAGAATTTCCTTCAAAATGTGTGTGTTCCAGACTTCTGACCCTGCTGTGACAGCTCCTTGTCCCCAGCAGGCACAAAGAACATACCCGCACCACGGAGTGCTGAGAGATCCCTGCCGCTCAGCAGGCACTATCCATGTCCCAAAGCAGGGTAATTCCATGGGCACAGCCTCTCTGTGTGACAGGCCAGGCCAGGACATGACATGAGCCTGGGGATGTCCCTGCACAGCCCTCACGGAGCTCTGCCAGCCCAGGGATGCCCAGCAGTGACCATTCCCTGTTCTCTCCAGCAGCACAGCGACTCGGACTCGGAGCCGGAGTTTTCCTCCCTGTCTCCCTCCATCCCGAGCGCCATCCCTGTGACTGGAGAGTCCTACTGCAACTGTGAGAACCAGAGTGAAGCTCCCTACTGCTCCAGCCTGCACGCCCTGCACCGCATCCGCGACTGCCGTTGCGGCGAAGAGGATGAGTGTAAGGGGCTCCCCTGGGGCTCGGGATGGGGGGACCTCTGCAGTGTCTTGTCCCGGTCCCAGCATTCCTTTGTTTACATCCCGGGGCTGTAGGAGGATTACCAGCCCGTGCCTGCTGTCATGTTTCCAGGGCTCAGGGCTGAGCTGTGACGGCGTCAGCGCTCACCTCTGGGACCTGCTTCCGATCTGGCTTAGGCCACCAGTGAAACAGAGCCGGTGCTTAGGGCCCTCCTGATCCCTGCAATGGCTCGGAGCACAGGGTGGGCTTGGGCTGGCTGGGAGAGCCTGTGGCATGGCAGAGCCACCCCTTGATCCCGTGAGGAGTGCAGGGAGAAGGGAGGCTCTGCCTGGTGTCAGCCAAAATTTGGTCTGGTGAATGCTGACAGCTTTGGAGCACTGATCCATCCCTGGTGGGGCACTGCAGTGTAGTTCAGGCCTCAAGCAGTTCTCTGATGTGCACAGCCTAAGATTTACCCTCTTAAACAGTAAGAGAAATATAAACAAACCCACTAACAGGCCTTCAAACAAACATCCACCTGTGCTTTGGCTTGGGGGCAGTTCCCTGAGGGTCTTTGCCCATCCTTGTCCCCTCTGTGCTTCCTCAACAGATTTTGACTGGGTGTGGGACGACCTGAACAAGTCGACGGCCACCCTGCTGACGTGTGACAACCGCAAGGTGAACTTCCACATGGAGTACAGCTGTGGCACGGCCGCCATCCGCGGCAACAAGGAGCTGGCAGATGGGCAGCACTTCTGGGAGATCAAGATGACCTCCCCGGTGTATGGCACTGACATGGTACGTGTGGGGCACACAGAAATGCCCAGGGTTTTGGACAGGAGCTGGCAGGATGAGGTTCCACCACAGCAGGTCAGGTTTGAGGCCGTCTGGAAGTACACAAGTCCCTGGGGACCTGATGAGAAGCATGCCTGGGATCTGAGGGAACTGGTGGATGGTGTAGCCACTATCCGTCATATTTGAGGAGCTGTGGCAGTCTGGTGAAGTTCCCAGTGACTGGAAAAGAGGAAACATAACCCCCATTTTTAAAAAGGGAAGTAAGGAAGATCTGGGGAAGTACAGGCTGGTCAGCCTCACCTCTGTGCCTGGCAGTCATGGAGCAGATCCTTTTGGAAACTATGCAGAGGCACATGGAAAAAGCGGAGGCGGTTGATGGCATCCATCAGGGCTTCACTAAGGGCAAATCCTGCGTGACAAATGCAGTGGCCTTCTGTGGTGGGGTTGCAGTGTTAGTGGATGAGGGAAGAGGAACTGATCTCATCTACTTGAATTTGTGCAAAGGATTTGTTGCTGCCTTGCATGGCATCTCAAACCTGGGGAGACATGGATTTGACAGAGGGACTCCTTGGTGGACATGGAATTGTCTGGATGATCACATGCAAAGAACTGGAGTCGACAGAGACCAGTGACAAGTGACATTGCTCAGGGGCTGACACTGGGTCCAGTACTGGACATGGACATGGGATCAGGGCACCCACAGCCAGGCTGGAGCTGACACCCAGCTGTGTGGGGAGGTGACACCCTGGAGGGGAGAGATGGGGCATCCAGAGGGACCTGGACAGGCTGGAGAGGTGGGGCCATGGGAAAAAAGTTCAACAAAGCCAAGTGCCAGTGCTGCACCTGGGTCAGGGCACTAATCCAGGCTGGGCAGAGAATTGATCAAGAGCAGCCCTGGGAGAAGGACATGGAGTGTTGGTGGGTGAGAACTGGACATGGCTTGGCCATGTGCACTCAGAACCCCCCATGCCCTGGGCTGAAACCCCAGTGTNAAGGTCCCTTCTAACTGAAACCATTCCATGACTCTGTGAACAGGACAGTGACCTTCTCCAGCAGTTCAGCTGGGCCTCCTCACTTAGGAAAGGAAATTGGAGCTGGGAGCCTTCAGCTCCACCTTGCAACCTCTGACTTGACTTCACCAACCCCTCTGGGTGTTTTGGGCTGAGCCAAGAAGAGGAGGGAAGAACTGGAGGTGGAATCTGGTTGTATTTTGTTGCTTGAGAAGACACTGAGCTTGTGTTCTTACTCCCTGCTTTGCTTCCCAGATGGTGGGAATTGGGACGTCCGATGTGAACCTGGACAAGTACCGCCACACCTTCTGCAGCCTGCTGGGCAAGGACGAGGACAGCTGGGGCCTCTCTTACACAGGTAACATGGACAGGGTGGCTGGATGGGCAGCAGTGGCCCAAGAGGTGCCGCCAGACCTGTGAATCCCTTTGTTAAGGACACCAGAGCAGCTGCTGGCAGCTCGCAGCCCTCGGAGCGTCTCTCCTGGCCCACGTTTTGCAGAACCCTTAGACCTGGTATGGGACCCTCCAGGGCACCAGGGTGCTACTGTCACATCACCACTTTGGGGTTTCAGTGCTGCTCCCTGCACTCTGGAGCTGTAAAACCACAACTTTCCCCTTTCCAGCAGCCACTCTGGAATGGGAGGGCAGGGATCAGGCAGTGCAGGGGTGTTTCTGGCACTGAGCGAGGCTGTACCAGCAGCATGGGAGTTGGGATGAATTCCTGGAGTGCAGGTTTTCCACAGAATGCCATTTTTTGGGTGTGTTTTCAGGACTGCTGCATCACAAGGGAGACAAAACAAACTTCTCCTCGAGGTTTGGCCAGGGCTCCATTATTGGGGTGCATTTGGACACGTGGCATGGGACGCTCACATTCTTCAAGAACCGCAAGTGCATAGGTGAGAGCCAGGGATGGGGTGGGAGGAACTCGAGTCTGGCTGCAGCAGGAAACACTGGGAAAGCAAAAGACCAAGGTGTGAAGTGAGTGGGAGGAAGGTCACGTTTCTTGTTTAATAGATTGGGATTTCTGAAAGCTTTTCCGAACAGCTTTGCAGTTAATGGGCTCGGGGTAGGTGAGAGGGGGGAGATCCCTCTGTCTAAACTAACATGCCCTCCCTGGTGCTGTGCCCTGGCAGGGGTGGCAGCCACGAAGCTGCAGAACAAGAAGTTTTACCCCATGGTGTGCTCCACGGCGGCCAAGAGCAGCATGAAGGTGATCCGGTCCTGCGCCAGCTGCACGTCCCTGCAGTACCTGTGCTGCTTCCGCCTGCGCCAGCTCCTGCCCGACTACGTGGACACGCTGGAGGTGCTGCCCCTGCCCCCGGGACTCAAGCAGGTGCTGCACAACAAACTGGGCTGGGTCTTGAGCATGAACTATAGCACGTCGAAGCCTTCCTCCTCCTCGTCCTCGGGGAGCGACTCGGACAGCTCGTGCGGCTCGGATGCGGAGGCCTGCCAAAGGAAGAGGTGCAGGAGGACATAATGGCTCTGCACACCAGGTGGGTGGGGGTTTTTCATGTTGTCTGCGAGGGTCAGCCAAGCCTGATGCACCTCTTCCTTCATGGGGACATCCATTTCTACATGTTGGCAAAGATTTCTCCGGTGCTGTGGAAATCTTTGGCCTCGACATCCATCGCAGGCATTTAGAAGAGTTGTTGGCTCCAAGAGGTGCCAGTTCTGACACAAGAAAATCATGGTGAAATATCTGAGCTTCATCTCCTCACTTGCTATGGAAGCCAGCACCTCTTCCTGAAGGATCTCTCTTCTCCCTGTTGGCACAGACAACGTTTAAGAAATTGGACTTGATGACAGGAGTTGGACTTGATAATCTTCGTGGCTCCTTTCCAGCTCAGGATATTGTGATGATTAAAGCGGCCTCCTGGTTGGAGTGTACTGGATTCCAGTCAGACAACGGACCTGACTCATGGAGACACGATCCCAGGCCAGCCCTCTCCTCTCTGTGTGTGTAGGTTTGGTGTCTGCCATGACCTCGTCCCACTCTGGGGCACGCCGGAGCAGCAGCTGGAGGGAAAGGGCCCCCAGAGACACTGCTGGGAGCAGGTACAGGAGCTGAGCTGTGGGTGGTCTTCCTCGAGCCCCTGGGGACTTTGAATTGCTTTGCATGTTGGTTCCTGCTGCTTCTCCTCTGTCCAAGACTGTGTTAAACTGTAAGAATAAAAGTAGAAGCTGTCTGGTGTTCCTCTTGGGGCCCTTGAAGGCAGGAGGCTGCAGGTGCTTGTCAGAAATAGCCTGGGCAGCAGCGTGGAGGGGAGGTTTTGGCTGCAGCAGTTGTGTGTCAGAGCTGGAGGAGGTGAAGGCAGCAGAGATGCCCTTGTCTCTGTGCAGGGCTCTTGTGCTTCCCACTGAACCAGTGGCTGGGGTGGTGTTCAGTGGAGCCAGGCCGATGCCTGTGGCTGTGCACTGCAAGGGTTTACAGTGCCTGTCCTCTGGCAGGTCACGCTGGGACAAACACCCCAAACCCCCACCCCAGAGCCTGGCAATCAGAGCTGCCCCTCCAAGACTTTGTGGTCATGCTGAGAGGAAATGCTGGATTAGGATCTGGACAAGTGACTGATTGTGTAGTGGCCTCATGCCACTGCCAGGGAACAGGCTCACCAGGCCCTGGGTGACCATAGGACTGGTGCCAGTCCCTGCAGGACCTGTGGTCACCCATGGGGCTTTTCCCCAGCCTGTGAGCTCTCTTCTGGTGGACAGCTGAGGATTCAGTGCTGAGCTGGTGCTGTCAGCCTTGCAAAGAGCATTGGTAAGTGGAACAGGGCTAAGGTATGGGTGGGAAATGGTTTTTAACAAGTTCTCTCTGTGGGTTTCCTCCCAGCAAGTTCCAGCTGCTGCCTTTTCCTGTGCTCCCATCACAGACCCCCATAGGGTCAGGTAAGACGTCTTGCACTGTGTGCACTTACTCCCTGCTGAGCTCATTCCCAGATCCTGAAGCACAGATGGCTCTTGCTCCTCTGGGGCCAGGCTTTGAATGAGAACCTTACTGCAGCAGGCCAGGCCCTGTCCGTGCCTCTGGATCCGTGCTGCAGCCAGAACAAGCTTGCCTGGTTTGCTCTTCCCCAGGAACGGATTCAGGCAGCAGCAGCTGGAGGCAGAGGAATCCCTGGCAGGGAGGAAGGTGGTTTGGAGGGGCCCTCCTGCTCCTGCAGCATTGGTTGCTCCAAGTTCCAAGGGAGGAAGTTCAGGAGTTCTGTGTCACTGTGGAAAGCCCCAGTGAACAATCCCAAACCTCAGCAGGCACTGGGGGAGCCCTGACCCACCCCCATCCTGGCTGTGGCTGTTTCTGAGTAATAACAGAGCATTTGCTTTGGGAAAAGAGAATCCCATCCTAACCCACCATTTCCCATGGATTTTCTGCAGCTTATCCAGCATTTTATCATGTTGGGAGTTCAGTGAAACTCCCCTGCTCTGCCCTGAGCTGTGTTACCCCAAGGATGTGGTTCCCCCTGGACAGCTGTTTTTGGCAGTTGGCAGGTGTTTTCCAAAGTGACTCAAACAGGACCCACCTGTCCCTGGAAGCCACAGCAGGACCTACAGTAACAGATCCCACAAAGAGCCCGAGCAGGACACGCAAAGTCAGGACACGCTGGAGAAAACACATGGCTTGTCCAACACCTCACCTGCAAGGACAGAGATACACCCCGTCCTGCTCCAATATTCCTTAGCTCTCACAGGAGACAGACAGCTTTCCAGCCAGCAGGATAGAAAGCTGGGGGAGCTAAAAGAGGAAATGAGAGCCAAGAGGCTGAAGAAAGCATCTGTAACGAGACATTTATTGATGTGCAAGTCTCTGTTCTGAAGGAGAATCAGCTGCTTCCCCTGGCTGGGCTCCCAGCTGCAGCTCAGCCACAGCCAAGCACTGGCAGATAAAAGGAGTGACCAGCACCACCCACAGTCCCTCTGTGGGGACCAGGACAGAACCAGAACAAGGCTGAGCTTAGAGATGTGGCAGGGTCAGCTTGCCCCTACACAGTGGTCTCTGCCACTGATGTCCCATGTCGCTGGGATACTCAGAGGGTGTCATTTGTCACCTTCTGTGCTGCATTCCCCATGGGCATTTGAGCACACGAGAAGAGGGAGCAGTTAGCACAGATGCTCTACAAGACCCCAGTCTTCCCTGCAGGACTCAATCCCATTGTTACAGTGAGGATCCATGACTGAGCCTTCATCCAAACATACCAGGACAGGGGCATAAAGCTCAGAACAAACAATGTCTATCACTTGGAAACAGCTGTGTGCTGTCTCTCCAGAGAGAGCTGTAAAGCCACTTCATCAAATCCTAGAATGGTTGGGATTGGGAGGGACCTTAAAACCCATCCAGTCCCACCCCCTGCCATGGGCAGGGACACCTTCCACTGTCCCAGGCTGCTCCAAGCCCCATCCAGCCTGGCCTTGGACACTTCCAGGGATCCAGGAGCAGCCACAGCTTCTCTGGGCCCCCTGTGCCAGGGCCTGCCCATCCTCCCAGGGAACAATTCCTTCCCAATATCCCATCTATCCCTGCCCTCTGGCAGTGGGAAGAAACACATCTTCCAAAGAGGCTGTGCTGAGGACCAAGACTCCAGGGGAAGGAAAAGGACTGCTGGAACAAGGCTCTGGTTTAATCACACACTCACCCAGAGACAAGCCTCACTTCCCTGGGGAGCTGGTGGCACATTCAGGGCTTGTTTGCTCCATCAACACAGAACTTTTAGTGAGGATGCCCATGAGAGCCCTCGCTGCCCTCGTCCTCCAAGCTTTAACAGGCCACAGAGGGCTTTGAGGGCTTTCCTGTAACAGGGGAGGGTTTGTAGCTGCTGCAGGGCTGACTCTGTTCTACTGCTGGAATTGTCACTTCCACATCTGCCAGAGTCTTGGGCTGTCCTTCTCCACTTGCAAGCCCTGACCCAGGCCGTGGAAGGGCAGGAAGGAAACTCCTGCAGCTCCAGCTGTCTCCTGCAGAAAGCTGGGAGCAAGGCCTGAGGCTGGTGTGTGCCCAGACCCCAGACTCTGCAGCCCTCCCCTGGCATTAAGCTCTGGGCTTCTTCTAAAGCCTCTTTCTGCCAAGGGCTAATATTTTTTCACACTCAATCTTCTTTCCTTTCCTGGACATCTCAGAGCACGAGGGTGAAAAGATTTTTCTAAGGTCATCTTCCCTCCTTCCCTAGTGCTGAGTCACCACTGAATTCACCACGAGAACAGATTTTCATCTGCAGAGACTCCAAAGGATCTTGAGAGACACAAATAATCTGGGCCCTTCCACTGACAGCATCAAGGACAGGCTGGCAGCCACTGACAGATGTTCCTGTAACTTTCACTGAGGTTTCCCAAAGCTCAGGGCTTGGGATGTGAGGGAATGACTCACTTGTCCAGGTGTTTTGTTCTTGCCCTTGTCAGAGAGGAGCTGGCCAAATTCCTGCCACACGTCTAGGGAGAGCACTGTGGTGTCACCCCATGGCTGCAGCAGCCAGAGGAGAAGTGACAGAGTCCACCTCACATGTAACAAACACACCGACCAAAGCTCAGGTGAGCCAGGATAGCCCGAGCTCCTCACCCTCTTCACCCCTTCTAGCACCGGTGTCCCCAAAGACACCTGGTGAGAGCAGCAGGGCAGTGCTGGAGCCACCATCCCTGGGAGTGGTCAAAAACCCAGTGGATATGGCACTTCCCGGGGTGGCTTAGCGGGCAGGGGCTGTTTGGGCAAAGGCTGGACTTGATCTTGGAGGTCTTTTTCAGCCTTAAGGGTTCTCTGAAAGCACATGGGTTTGACACATCCCTGGGCGGGATGAGGCCGGGCTGGGCCGGCAGGGGAGGGACCGGGGCCGGCAGGGGAGGGAGAGGGGCCGGCAGCGGAAGGACCTGGGCCGGCAGCGGAGGGAGCCGGGCTGCCCAGAGTTGCGGCTCTGTTTACTCAGCTCCAGCAAAGCTGCTCATCCTTCTTAGCTCCCCGTAAGCCATGAGTCCTAACCCCCTTTGGGGCACATTCCGGCAGGGCAGGAATTTAGTTCAAGGGATATCAAGGCAGGGTTTAGATGGTGTTTGACCTACTTTGTGACTGCCGTGGCATCACAAGGAGCGCTGCTCGGGGGACACAGGCTCTGCAAGGCAGGGAACTGAGGGAGAACCAACAGCCCCTTTCACAGCTGGGCAGCTGGTGGTGGATTTGGGGAGGGGAGGCTGTATTCAGGCCCCTCTGAACCAAGCTCTTAAGAACAAGGGGCTCCAAACAGTGCCTCAAAATTTGCAGTCCCTCCTCCATCCCACTGCAGGCCGGGGTGAAGATGTAAACTTGATCCAAGGCAGCCACCACCTCCCTGGCAAAGCATTCCTCCACAGAACTCACACACGTGGGACTCTGCCATCAGCTCAACCCAAGTGACAGAAAACTTCAAGGACTGTAAGTTTTACCTCCAGTGTCTCCTCGTGAGGCACAGGAAGCTTCCTGGGATCTGGGGTTCTGCATTCCCAGGTTCAGGGGCTGCTGCCTGCCCTGCTCTGGGCACAGGGCTCATGCAGGAGCCCCACACGCTCACACCCCAGGGCTGCTGTCTGTAAAGAGGGAAACGTCAGGCTTAGTCCCACATCTGCCACCTCTGATCTGACTCAGAGCTGCAGATAAAGATGTGGCAGCAGCTCCCCTATGAGTGAGAGGAGACCACAAACCAGGGTGAGAGCCACTGGCTGCCTCTGCTGGCAGAACTCCACAGGCCACAGCTGAGTTTTTATAAAAAAAAAATTTATCCACACAGGCTTAAGTGAGAAGGAGCTGAGGAGGTGGTGAGACAGGGGCTGTCCCTGAGAAATCCCTGATGCTCCAAGGGCTGGAGCCCCTCTGCTCTGGAGCCAGGCTGGGAGAGCTGGGGGTGTTCACCTGGAGAGGAGAAGGCTCCAGGGAGAGCTCAGAGCCCCTTCCAGGGCCTGAAGGGGCTCCAGGAGAGCTGGAGAGGGACTTGGGACAAGGGCTGGAGGGACAGGACACAGGGAATGGCTTCCCACTGCCAGAGGGCAGGGATGGATGGGATACTGGGAAGGAATTGTTCCCTGGGAGGGTGGGGAGGCCCTGGCACAGGGTGCCCAGAGCAGCTGTGGCTGCCCCTGGATCCCTGGAAGTGCCCAAGGCCAGGTTGGATGGGGCTTGGAGCAACCTGGGATGGTGGAAGGTGTCCCTGCCCATGGCAGGGGGTGGGATGGGATGAGCTTTAAGGTTCCCTCCAACCCAAACCATTCTGGGGTTCTGTGAAATACTCCAGACAGAACAGGACAGACCAAGCTACCGTAGCTGCATCTGTGCAGGAATTTTGGATGTGATCCCACCATCAGCACAGAGGAGACCCCTCTGCTGTGCACCTACAAGGACAGGAAGGAGCCAGGACTGGGAGCAGCACATGAGTGACACACTCAGGACACAAGACAAGGGCTCCAGGCCCAGAACATCTCTCAGGGCACTGAACAGCAGCCAATGCCCTGCTGCCTTCCTGGCTCACCTCCAGAGCATCAGCACCCATCTCACTGGCACTGCCTATTCCAGCCTGTCCTTCTCTAGTCTTGAATGGGACTGGATGGACTGGGAATTTCTCAGGGAAGAAGCACAGGCTGCCCAGACAGGGATAAATAAAATGCTGTAGCACTGCACAGAAGTGAGAACTAACACAAACCTCTGCTTCAAAATGCAAGCGTTTCCCTGGGCTGTGTACTCGGAATGTTTCTTTCAAGGAAATCCTTTATGGACTCCATGAGAATGGAAAAGCCAAATGCAAGGAAAGGCAAGTCTGGGCTGGGCAGTTCCCTTTGAGGAAGCAGCACCTGTCCTAGGGTTAAAGGTGTATCCCTGGAGACCTCCTGCTGCACTCAGACAGCTACTCCCAGTTTTCAGAGCACCCCACTCTGTATCAGAGCTTTGTTCCAGGATGGAGCAGTGGCAGTTTTGAGTGGATCCTTTTGTCTGTTCCATGTTCACTTGGAAAGTGACCCTGCTGGAGAGCACTTTGTGGAGCTCTGGCTCTGACATCTGCATCCCCTGGGTCCAGCAAAAGGTGCTTAAGGAAATCTTCTGGCTCTCCCAACCCCTCTTTATCCTAACAGATGAAATATTTCCAGCAGGATCAGTGGTGCAGTATGAAAGCAGACAGGTCTGCACCTGTGCAGAGCCCCACACTGTAAGAGGCACCAACACTCCAGGCTGTGTCAATGCTACGCTGGTGAAAGACCATGGCTGAACTGAAAGGTGAAAATCCTCCCCAAACAAGCAAAAAGGTGCAAAAGGAGCCTGAGAAGGAAGGCAGTGCCAACTGCAGAAGTTGCTAAGTGTGATGAAAGGAGACAAAAAGCCTCTGTCTGCACTGCACGGTGCTGGATGGCCACGTTATCTGCACCTACATGCTCTGGAGTCTCTTACATAACCACAGTATCTGCAATGTTCTACCCAGCAAGAGCAGAAATAGAGTTCTGCCTCCGCCTGAAATCCCTGCAGTGGGGGCGAGCACGGGAACAGCCCCCCCAGCCTCCCCTGCCTTGCTGGGATCCTTCCACGCTGAACCTTCCCACTGAAATGAGAAGATATTTGGTGCCAGAAGGTACCTGGCCTTTCAGGTTCCCAGTGAGGGGTTTAAAAGGGCTTTCCAAATGAGGCAGCAAATTTGTTCAGCTCTTCCAGATGTGCAGCTGTTGCCCGTGGCACCGTTCCATGCACACATCTGGGCTGGGAATGCTGAGCACCCAAGTGAAACCTCTGTAGGGAGGATTTGTGATCTCATTCTTGCTTGCTGCAGCTTCCTGGGCTCACCCTCGATACACACCTGCCTAAAGCTGTGCCTAAAAGACACTGGCTCAGGAATAATCTGCCGGGAATCAGGCCCAGCTCCATTTCCCAAGCTACCTGGTCACCAGCAATCCGCATTTCTGGGGCTCTTAGAGAGGGAAGTCAAAGCTTTCTCCCCACAGCACATCATTGCCAGAGAATATCAGAAGGACTCACCCAAGAGGAGAGTGTTTGGCATGTTTCTCCTCCAAGTTCTGCTGCAGGCAACTGCCTGAGGCTCAAAAGAACATTTACAGTCCAAGGAAATGAAAACCTTCACCCAAGTGCCGGCATTGAGATCTTTGAGGAGACCTGTGGAGAAGGACAGAACAACCTTGGTATGAGAAAAAGAGGTGTTTCATCAGCACTAATAAACAACAAAAATAAAACAAGTGTGGAATGAGGGATTCTGCCTGTGTGGAAGTCTGGCTGCCTGCAGCACACACAGGCACTGGCTGGGTTGGGGACTGAGTTGTTGACTTCATCACTGACACCTCTGCAGGCACCTTGAAAAGTGTCCTAGAATAAATCTTATTAAATTGACAGAAATATCATTATTTTTGAAACAGCTCTCCGTGAAGGAAGACCGAGATCAGCCGTCAGGCTGGAGTTAGGAAGCTGGGTTTCACCACCTGCCACGCTCCCTTCAGCCCCACTCCCATCATCCCTGTGAGCACCGGGCTGGACACACACAGATATCACCGGGAGCACACGGAGAATGCGCTCTTAATTAGCGGCTCCGTGAGTAGCTAATGAGAGCTGACACCATCTATTGGGCACCTTCCTCAGAGCACTCTGCAACCTTTCCAAACCGCGGGAGGGCCGCTTCCTTTCACAGACACCCGCTCCCGACGGGATTTGTTTGACATGTTCCAACAAATTCGCCCGGCTGTCCCTAAGAACACAAGGCGAGGGCTGACAACACGCTGCTTGTCCACCTTAAAATCCCAGCACTGTTTTAGGGAAGCGTCGGCAGCGGCAGCGCCCGGGACGGGATGGACTTTGGGATGCCGAGGGCTGCTGAAGGCTGGAAGCTCCTCCGCGCTGCCTGCGCTCCCTCTGCCGGCACCGGCGCTCCCGGGAACGGCAGGGAAAAGCCTCTGGCACTGCCCGCACCTCCCGGGCCGTGCCCACCGCTCCACAGCGGGCACTGCTTATCCTACAAAGACTTTTCCGCTGGCGGAATAATAACCACCACAGCACGACTGTGCTGGAGCAAACAGGGACAGCTTTCCTCAGGCAAAGCCATGCTCTGGACCTCCGGGATACAATCGCTAATTATTTACCGGTACAAACGCGGGAATAATTTACTCAAAACTACGTTGGATAAAGCAGCTGGATCCCTGCTGTTTGGAGACACATCCCTGCTTGTCCCAGCCAAGTCCTGAACAGAGGAGAGCGAGCAGAACGCTGTCTCTGAACAGGAGCAGCAGGTTGGGAGCAGACCCAGCACTCCATGAGGCACCTGGAACAGCTCTGGCAGCAAATCCAGCCCTCCACAGGGCACCTGGAGAAAGTATTTCATTGTGCTGATATTTCCAGAGGCTGATCTTGGAGGGAGCTGAACCAAGAGGGGAGTTCTTGAGAGCAGGAAATGGAGCCCTGGAGTTCTACCTGTGCCTTCGTAAGGCCCCCTGAGGCTGAGAGCAGGTTAACAGCCGGGACCTTACACCCCAAAATTAAACCAGCAACATGGGCTCTGTACAGAGGAGCTCCCCCACCCTGCGGGGCTGCAGCTCTGTCCTTCTGCTCTTGCAGCACGGCCCGGGGGAGCTCAGAGCTGCCAGCCTGGGCCTGCCCGACCTAGAGGAGCTGGTCAGGTACCACAGCAGCTGCCCAATAACCGGACCAGTCTAACCACGACTAGTGCGCAGTCACGACCGCAACGACAGAGATAGCGAAGGCAAAACAGTCTCATGAGCACCCGGGACGCTGTCGCCGGGCCAGCGGCACAGGGGAGCTCAGAGGCGGCAGCAAGGAGGCCGCGGCTGGGACACCTCGCACAGGTGGAACCTGGTGTCACCTCCCGAGGCTCCATCGGTCCCCCGGGATCCTCCAGCCCCGGCGGGCACCAGGCCCCGCCCGTTGCCATGGGAACGCCCGCACCCGGTGTCCCGATGTCTCGGCCCCGCCGCTCCGCGGCCCCGGCACGATGGTTCCGCGGGGGGCGGTGACGGCGCGGGGGGAGCACGGCCCCTTTAAGAGCGGCGCCGCCATGATCTGCCTGGTGCTGGGGCTCTTCGCCGGCCTCTTCCACAGTGGTACGGAACGGGACGGGACCCCCGGCCCTGTGGCTGAGGACTAGGGACCCCCACTCCCCTGGTGCCTGAGGGCCAGGGACCTCCTTCCCTGGGAGAGACTCCGCGGCTGTGGGCCCAGGCCAGGGCCCCCCCAATCTCCGCGCCCGGGGGCCGCGGCCAGGACCCGCCCTGCCCTCCTCTGCGGGATCCTGGGAACCCCCCCGTGTCACCACGGCTGAGGGCTGGGACCCCCCTGTGCCCGCTTGGCTGAAAGCCCGGAGGCGTCTCCTTCCCCCCCTCAGACCTCTGCCCTCTCCCTGCAGCCTTCGGCGGGGTCAATGAACGAACCTTCGTGGCCATCAAACCGGACGGGGTCCAGCGGCACCTGGTCGGGGAGATCATCCGGCGCTTCGAGAGGAAGGGGCTGCAGTTGGTGGGGATGAAGCTGCTGCAGGTGAGCGGCCGGGCCCACCCAGGCTGGGGGTCCCTGGAGCCGAGGAGCCCCTGCAGCCCCCCAGGCCCCGGCTGTGCTGGTAACTGCTGGGGGTTCTGCTTGTCATCCGGCCTGTACAGCCTGCCCGTGTCATTCCAGCTCCAAATCCTCGCAGCTCAGAGGAGTGCTGGCACTAGGAGGGGTGATTCCAGCTTCGGGGAGCATGTCTGCCCTTGGCTGTGCCCATGCTCCAGGGCTGTCACTGTAAGCTGGCAGGTGTTGCTGCTCTGACCTGGAAACTCCTGTCTGTGTCAGGCTACTCCTGGAACTGAGCATCTGTGCAAGAGCTTAATTCTCTTAATTCCCTGCATCCCTGAGGTGCAGCTCTTGCCCAGATCCTCGTGTGTGGGAGCAGACTAAGCTCTGTGCTCTGTGCAGGCCTCGGAGGAGCTGCTGAAGGAACACTACATCGCCCTGCAGGACCGTCCCTTCTACGGCCGCCTGGTGAAGTACATGAGCTCCGGGCCCATCGTGGCCATGGTGAGTGCTGGCCAGGGCCCCTGGACCAAGGAACAGGGATGAAGTGCAAGGTGTGAGCAGCAGTGGCTGTTGGCACAATGGAAGCAAGGTGGTATCTCCCCTCAGAGGCTGAACTGAACTGCAGGGATGTTTTCTGTGGTAAATGAAATCATGGAATAGTTTGGGTTGGAAGGGACCTTGAAAGTCTTGTTCCACCCCCTGCCATGGGCAGGGACACCTTCCACTATCCCAGGTTGCTCCAAGCCCCGTCCAGCCTGGCCTTGAGCCCTTCCAGGGATGGGGAGACATCCACAGACAATTTGGATTATTTTCCAAAATCAACTTTGGAGGAATAATTTGGAGAGACCCGTTCCTGTCTCTCTCCCAGGTGGAGCCGGTGGGGAATTCAGAGGACAGATGTGACCTGTTGGGGCAGTTGTGGAAGCTGATGCTGGATTTGCTCTCCTGTAGGTCTGGCAGGGCCTGGATGTGGTGAAGACAGTTCGCACCATGATCGGGGAGACCAATCCAGCTGAATCCAGGCCTGGCACCATCCGAGGGGACTTCTGTGTTGAAGTCAGCAAGTGAGAGCTTTGACTTTTTCTTCCCTCAGTGCTCCAGGGCATCCTGTCCAGGCATTCCTGTGCCAGGCCTGCCCGGGCCACATGAGTCTGCATTCCCAGAGCAGAAGTTCTCCCTTCTGTGCTCAGACCAGAGCTGAGCTCTGATTCCCAGGGTTGGCTTTAGTAGGAGGAAGAGCCTGGGTTGTGTCTCTCCTTCCTCCTGAGTCCTCTGCTGAAAGCAGGTGGGGTTTGCTTGTGTTCCTCTTGTAATCAGGACTGTGAGGCTGTGAATAGGGAGGAGCCCACTCAGTCCTTTTGTGGGAGTAGGTGAAGATCCATGGGTGGTGACCTCGGGTGGCCCCAGCGTGGCTTGTGGTAGACAGGGCTCTCACTGAACCGTCCTGCCTTAGATCTCTGTTCCCTGCTGTCTGATACCAAACCTGCTTTGATGGAAGGGGGAAAATCTGGAGGCACAGCTGGAATCACTGACATAAAAACTGCAAATCCCAGACCTACAGCCACTTGCAGCTTCTCCTGCAGCAAACAAATGGCTCCTCAGCATGGGAGGAAGGAGTACTGGGAACTGGCACTTCTGGAAGGATGAGGCGTGTGTGACAGGAAGGGATATAGTGGGGTAGGACTGGCTCCATCCGTTTAATTAAACTGGTCAAGGGGGAATTTTCCAGACTGCAGCATCCCTCTCCCACCTTTCTCAGCTTGGTGCCAGCTGCTCCCTTTCTCCTTGCCCACAGGAATGTGATCCATGGCAGTGACTCGGTGGAGAGTGCCCAGCAGGAGATCTCGCTCTGGTTCCGCCCGGAGGAGCTGCCGTGCTGGGAGGACACAGCTGCACACTGGATCTACGAGTGAGGAGGAATCCCAAGGGAAGGACATCTTCCTGCTGGGACACAGGACATTTCCATCCATTTCATGGCAGCTGCTGGGGCTGGCTGCGGATCCTGCTGTGGGATCCCTGTTCTGCCTGTGTGATCCTGGGAGCTGGGCTGTGTGTGGAGCTCTGTGGTTCAGCTCCCGCCAAGGGGAGCTGTTTCTTTTTTTCTCTCTCTGCTCTAGTAAGTAGTTGGTATTGTTGCTCTGTTTGCTGCAGCATCTTAAAATCCCAGGTAGCTCAAGCTGATTCACTGGAGTAAAACTTGGGCTCTTGGGCCATTCCTGGGTGTTCTCATCCCTGCCTGGAGCAGGAGAATGCATTTTCCCTGCTGCTGGGAGAGGTGCTGGTCACAAGATGACAGGCTTGACAATTTACCTGCATTTCTAGAAGGCTTTTGACCAAAGGCTTTTAAAGAATTGGGCTGCTGTAGGATAAGGGGGCAAATTCTCATTTTAGAGTTCATTCCAAGACAAGGAATGAAGGATGGGACAATCCTCTCTCCCTTGGTGGGAGCTCTGCGTGCTGGGGCTGGCACAAGCTCACCCCATTTCAGACATGATGAGTGAGTCCATGGTAGGAAGATTCTCCAAATGCTGTTGAACGCACAATTCCTCGGGCTCTGGTTCCTGGGCTGTGGGAAGCAGCTCCTGCAGGTCTGCTCTGGTTCTCTGGGGCTGCAGGGCCCTGACCCAAACTGACACCACACTGTCCCTCCGTGGTGGCTGACGTGAAGCAGCAGCACTGGGGCAGCCACAGGAATAGAAGGGGGAGAGGGAGGCAGGGAAGGATTTGTGGATCTGGGGCTCAGGGAGGACGACTGAGGGCAGTGGCACTGAGCTCTGGGAGATCCTGAGATCTTGTCCCCCTGAGAGCTTCCAGTGGAGCTTTCCTGCTGGGAGGGTATCTGGAAACCAGTTTGTAATGGGCTGGACACCACCATGAGCTGTCCCTGGGCCACCCAGCTCCTCAGAGCTGTGCTGTGTCTGAGCTCCCTGTGCAGCCTCAGCAGAGCCTAACGACAGGGACAGTGACACGGAATCCTGCCACAACAGGGACATGGTTAAACCGAGGGAATGAGATCCCCAGGGCTCTCCTGTGTGCAGGGTGAGTTGGACCTGTGCCCTAAAAGCCTGTCCCTCTGGGTCCTCAGCTTTGTAGGTGCTGGGGAATGAGGGCAACTCTTGGGGGGCAGAGTAGAGTCACCCCCAGTGCTGCTCCGTGCTGGCCCCAGGGGCTGAGTGGGGCAGGGGTGGGGCTTTCCCCAGCTGCCTCAGCCAAGGCTCCTCCTGCCTCGGGGCCATCTCCAGGCACCTGTGTCCAGCTCTAAATACCTGACAGATCCTGTTTGTTCCTGGAACTTGTCCACTTGGCTGAACTTGGAGTCTGGCTGCAGCAGGGCTGCAGAAGAAGATGCTGGTGAAGACTGAGGCGTGCAGCGAGTGGGAGGAAGGTCACATTTGTTGTTTAACAGAAGAGCTGAATAACTGAGAAGAGCTGTTGGTGCCAAGGGCTGCCAGCTGTGACACAGGAAACTCAGAAACACCTGAGCTTCATCTCCTGTCGTTGCCTCTTCCTGAAGGATCCCTCTTCTCCCTGTCTACACAGATGAGATTTAATTTGCCCTCCCAGTTTCAAAGCACACTGAACNCCTTGTCTCTGTGCAGGGCTCTTGTGCTTCCCACTGAACCAGTGGCTGGGGTGGTGTTCAGTGGAGCCAGGCTGCTGCTGCAGCACCACATGCTCGTGGCGGCAGAACCAGCAGGGTCTGTGCTCCTGCAGGACTCAAAAATCCCAGAATAGCTGGGGTTGGAAAGGACCTCTGGAGATCATCCAGTTCCCTGTCACAGCAGGGTCACCTGGAGCAGCTGTCACAGGAATGCGTCCAGGTGGGTTTGGAATGTCTCCAGAGCTCCACGCCCTCCCTGGGCACCTGCTCCTGTGCTTTGCCACCCTCAGTTTAAAGAAATCCTTCCTTCCGTTGAGGTGGGACTTCCTGTGTTTTAGTTTCTGGCTGTTGTCCCTCACCCTGTTGCTGGGCACCACTGGAAAGAGCCCTGCACCATCCTCTGGGCTGGATGCCAACCCCAAGCCAGACCCTGGTTTCTGCTCCTGGGGCTTTGCCCTGGATTTTGAGCAGTGCATTTGCTGAGGAGTTAGGTCTGAGCTGGTGGCGTCAGCCAAACACAGAGTACTTGAAAATGGAAGAGGGTTAAAATTTTTATGGGATGGGAAATGGCTTTTGACCTGTTCTCTCTGTAGTTTTGCTGCCAGCACTGTTAGTGGGAACACAGAGCTCCAGCCCCAGTGCTGCAGGACAATCCCCTCCCTCAGCCCAGCTGTACCCCAGCACACAGCTGGCCCTTCTGGCTGCCCCTGATGGCTCCTATTGAACTTGCCATCAACCCCCAGGTCTGTTTGCAGAACCCAGCACTCGCTGCTGTTGAATTTCACACAGGTTGTGACTGCCCAGCTCCCTTTAAGGGCCCTCTGGGGACTCCACAGCCCCTCCCAGTTCACTGTTGTTGGCAAACCTACTTAAAGTACGTTAAATTCACAAATCTGGATGATTTATAAAAGCATTCACGAGCACCAGCCCTCGAATAGAGCCCTGGGTAACCCCACTGGTGGCTGTCCTGATGTGGCCCCATTTGCTGTGACCCTTTCAGCTTGACCTGTCATCAGCTGCTCACCCTGTAAAGGGGTACTCGTGGAGCTGTGTGAGGGACAGTGTATCCAAGAGTGTGAGAGATGGCATCAAAATCTGCTAAAACCCCAAACCACCACATGTGCTGTCCTCCCTTGTCACACAAAGATGATTGACATGGAGCTGGGAGGAGTGGCTGATACCTCAGAGGGTTGTGTGGCCCTTCAGAGGAACCTCGACAGTGGGAGAGGGGCAGAGAGGAACCTGAAATTCAACACAGGCCAGAGCAGGGTCCTGCATGTGGGGAGGAACAACCCCAGGCACCAGCCCGGGCTGGGGCTGCCCTGCTGGGCAGCAGCTCTGTGGAGAAGAGGGTGACACCGACTGCTCCTGACCGGCTGTGTGCCCTGGGGCCAAGGTGGGGGTTCCTGGCGGGTGTCAGGGAGGGGATCCTGCCCCTCTGCTCAGCTTGTGAGGCACATCTGGAATGCCATGTCCAGTTCTGGGCTTCTCAGGACAGGAGGGACATGGAGCTCTTGGAGCAGGTCCAGTGGAGGCTGAAGGGCCTGAAGCATCCCCGTGCCCAGGACAGGCTGAGGGAGCTGGGGCTGCTCAGCCTCAGAGGAGCCCCAGCTGAGAGGGGCCCTCAGCCCTGGGTGTCCTTGGCTGCAGGGAGGGCTCAGGGCAGGGCCCAGGCTCTGCTGCGGGGCCCAGCAATGGCACCAGAGCCACAGGCAGGGCCTGAGCCCAGCGAGTTCCAAATGGACACCATGAAAAACTGCCTTGTACACTGGAACAGGCAGAGAGAGGGAGTGGGGTGTCTCTTACTGGAGATATTCCAGAACTGTCTGGACACAATCCTGTGTCCTGTGCTCTGGGATGACCCTGCCTCAGCAGGGAGGTGGCACCAGAGGAGCCACTGTGGTCCCTTCCAGCCTGAACCATTCTGTGACTCTGGAATCAATTTGAGTTTGTCACAAATGGGGATTAAGCAGATTAAGCAGGACCTTCCTCCTGTGAACCCACACTGGCTGTGACTGATGACTGCATTGTCTCTCAAGGGTTTTTCAGCACCTCCCTAAATAACCTTCTCCAGGATTTTAACAGACACTGACCACCACTGACCACTGAAGTGGCACTGACAGGCCTGTAGCCTGCAGGGTCTTCCTCCGTAGGCTGCCTGAGAACTGGGACATTGACCACCTTCCACTCAACAGAGATCTCTCCAGGCTCCTCAAACCGCTGAAAAATAATGGAGAGAGGTCCCACGATGACATCAGCCAGCTCTATCAGTACTCTGGGATGGATCCCACCGTGTCCCATCCAGTCCTGAACAGGTTCAGGGGCTGCTGGGAGTTTGTCACCTCCAGTCAAGGTCTTCCAGCACAGGCCTGCAGCCTCAGCCACAACAGCCACTGATTAGATGTATTATATTACTCCGTTGCCCCTTATCGTTACACATACATTCCCTAAGTTGCATTTCATTCTATGGAAGAAACCTGAGCTTGTTTAAGGGACACGAGAGGCAGGACGAACGCAGCTTCCTGGAGGCTTCATGCCACTGATTCCTACGAGGCTCCACCAAACGCTGCTCGGTGAGTGAAGAGGACGTGGGCAGCCGCTCCGAGAGCACCGACAGCCGCCCCTGCCGCCGCCCCGCGCCCGTCCCGGGCCATCTCCCCAGCGCAGGGCGCGGGTCCCCAGCGGAGCTCCGCCGCTCCCCCAAGGGCCGCCGCCATCTTGCCGCCCCTCCCTCCCGCCGCCGCGCGCGGGCCGCC
>VZRS01001528.1:996598-1072645 GCA_013398055.1 Ifrita kowaldi | reverse complement strand
CGGCGGGGCGGCGCGCGGACGGCAGCGGTGGCGCGCGGACGGGCGCGCCCTGCGGAAGCTGCCGGTGCACGTGGGGCTGGTGGTGACCGAGGAGGAGCCGAGCTACGCGGACATGGCCAGCCTGGTCGTGTGGTGCATGGCCGTGGGCATCTCCTACGTCAGCGTCTACGACCATAATGGTGAGCAGTGGCCGGCGTGCCCCGAGTCCCGGCCCCGGGCGGTGCCCGCCCAGGGAGCGCCTCCTGGCGTGGAGCCAGAGGGCCGCCCTGTCCTGGGGTCTTCCCGAGTCCTGTGCCAGCCTCTCTGCTGGCAGCTCCTTTCCCATCCCCTGCAGCTGTTTGGCTGCTGCAGAGCTGGCCCCGGGCAGCCTGGGGAATGGCCCAAGTGCCCTTCTGGCCCAGCTCCTGTGTCGGGCAGACGCGGTCCCGCCTGTTTTCTAGAGCCTTGTCCCCAGCCCTGGGCTGACAGGAGCTGCTGGCATCTGAAAGTGCAGGGCAGGGACTGTTAGTAGGGAAGAGCTTTAGGCTACCTGCTCTTACGAGTGCTGTTTATGAGCTAGGTCTGAACCTCGAGAAGTGGATGAATGAAAGTAGCCATCTCTTTTCAAGTACTCTTATGTGAAGAAACAGGATGGACAAGTAGTTAAATGTAAGCATGTATGTCCTGTGTGCTGTTTGTATTGTAAAATTAAATTATGTGGTCTGCATTTGGTGCTGCTTGGCATTTGAGTTAACTTGAACCAGTGCTTCTGAAACCTCTGCCGTTTTTTCATGCCTGCTGTGTGATTTTATTTATTACTAGGTCTCAGGTGTAAGACCATTGAACTCTGGCTCTTGGAGATATGTTGATTCCACGTCACCTACTATCATAAGGATAAGCTCAGAGTTTGGATTTCACATACTGTGAGGAAATCATGGAACAAGTCTGTCTTCCTCATACCTATCCTTTCCTAGTGGGGAGCTAAAACCAGCCATATTCAAGATATTCTTAGGTGAAGTTTTCTGTCCAGCTATTGAGAGGTGACCTCTAACTTGTACTGGACAAGCTGTCAACACAGAAAGGGCTAACAGTACATGAGATGGACTGTATCCTGTTTCTGTCCTCTGCAGAGGAAAAAACTTCATGCTGAAGATCCTTGTGCTCTTGAGAGGTGTCAGGGGTGAGACTGTAGGACCCCAGGATTTAACTTGTTTTGAGCCACTTCCACTGGCTGTTTAGAGGTGTCATGCAAGTTAGGTGAACTCTGTAGACTTATGCCAGGTTAGTGGTACGGTTGTCTTCTAGTTCTCTTTCAGGAAATGCTCAGCAGTGCATCCCACATAAGTAGGTGAAATCTTTTGTCATCAAGTGTGCAAAAGCATCTGAGGCATGCAGGCCTTTCCTTGAGCATAGGCATTGGTGATTTTTAAAAATTGTTTGCAATAAATAGCATTGCTACTTATAGTTCTGTTTCATGATTGATCCTTCCTATGTGATAAAAGACTTCACTTTCACTAAATTCTCTAAGATCATTATAAGAAACTGGGCTTAATAGCAGTCACTTAGCAGTTTAAACTGGCCATCTGTGCAGGGCTGTTGTGGAACTTGATTATGTTGTATTTCAGAGGGAGACCACTTCCTCATTTGGAAGTCAAAGAATGATATGAAGTATTTACATAACATCTCAGGCACACAGAGAACAGCACCTTCTGAAAAGTCGTTTGTATGTTGATGGTTTTTACTCCCATCTTGGAAAGCATTCAACCAGGTGAAATGCTGCAGAGCAAACAGTACCAAAGAAGAAAGAGCATTTCCCTCGTATCTTGAAGAGAGACATTTTTATTGTACAAGATCTTTAACTTGTGTCAGACTTGAAATAAGCTGTGGGCAGTATTGCCTAATATGTAACATATGTGCTTAGTTCCTTTGTAGATTCCAACACCGTGCTCCACAAATTATATGTATGAGAACTGAGGAACAGATCAAGCTGAGAATCATGTTTCTTGGTCGTCTTGGTTTTCATCTTGCTCCCTGTGCAACACTGAGGAGGGAGAAGGCACCAGCCAATGCTTAGGTATCCACTGTTGCTGAGCTCCTGTCTCACAGGAAGGAGCCAGTAGCGATGTCTGAAATGTTATTTTTTGAGAAGCTACTACTGCTTCTCCAGCATGTGTTGAAATTCAGTCAGGTTTAAGACTGACTATTACAAGACTGTAAATATGGTGACCAGAAATTACAAGGTTTTGTCCCCTGAAGAGCTGAAATAACCTTGCAGAACAATTGTTGTTGCTAGCAGGTCAGAAAAAAAAAATCTTGGGTTATTTGCTGTTTTTTCCATGTATTGTTTCATTCATTCTAAAGTTACGTGTGTAAATTGCTCACTTCTGTTCTGTGTTGGGATGATGGTTTTTTTTGTTTTGGTGTTGGGAATTTTTTTCTTTTGTTTAGTTTGGTTGGTTTTGTTGTACTAAGTGCAGGTTGTGTGATGAATGTGGATTTTAATTTTTCATTCTAAAGTTACATGTCAAGAGGTTTTGCTGTTACCTCTGAGATCTAAAAATGTAGCTATTATCTATGATTTCAGTACCAAAACATACTTTTCAGTAGTTCTTCTATTGGTCCTCTGATACCAGAATATGTTAGTTTATTTGCTAGCTTGATTTCCGATTTGTTGGAGCAAAATTGAAGAAGGCAGAGCAACTAAAATGTTTTGAATCTGTGGCTTTTGCCAAACTTTCAGGGTTGATGAGAATAGCCTGCAATTACACATCATGTTCTTCACAGGTGTTCAGTGGATTGTCCAGGATAGCAGCTACAACTGCTTTGTGCATAGCTGAACTATTTCAACTGACTTCAGCTTCAGGGAGCGAGCAGTCATTCATACAGCTCTAGTGTGTGCTTACTGCTGGTAATAGCACATATGCTGCCTTTCTTTTGGTGCTAAGCTCCTTACGGTGCCTTGATTGAGCATATTTCCTTTTCCAGATACACTTGTCATTAAGTAGGGTGTTGCAGCTGTTGCTAAATCCGGTGCTCAGTGGTGGTGGAGTCTGGAACCCTCAGCACTAACACTGATAATAGTGAAGGTGAATAAAGTCAGGTACAGCTTGTTCTTACCAGTAGCAGAGGGTGACCCTTAATTATGGTGTGCGCTTGTTTCCATCTTCTCAGGTGGTGAGTGCTGCTTTTGGGTTGCTGAGCTGCTTCTGTTAGGTTCTGTGTTTGTACAAATTGTACCAACTCTTGATTTGTCAAAGTCCCCACTGGTGCTGGCTGTGGTGGAGAAGGAAAAGCAATTATGAGTGCTCTGGATCAGTGTTAAATGTGGTGAGGTATACGTTAATTTGTTTCTTTTCCTTCACTGCCTATCTGTAGTACTGAGATTCTTTTGTTTGCAACAGGAAACCTTGTTTACAAGCGTGGTCTTCCATGGTTGCTGTCTCTGCAAGAAATAGTGGGTCAATTTCCTGCAGAAGGATTAAATTCAAAATATGTCCTTAATTGCCACTTCTGTAGGAGGAAAGGGAAGCGTGAAGTTCTTTACAGAAGAAGTGCTAGATAAGCTGTTTATTTGTTTATAGGAGTGCATGACTATATTTTTTACAAAATTGCTAAATAGAAGGTTGTTCATGTAGGGTCAGAGCAGGTAGGTGTTCTTTAGGGTCAGAATAAGTAGCTGCATTCCAGCTGGCACTATTTTGTTACAGCAGCTGCACCAGTAACTTTAAAGGCAACTTGGCTGGAGTTGTGCAGGGCTCAGAACTGCGACTTTCTCTATTGCCTCAGCATGTTTGGAGGCACAAGGTGGCCTGGCTTTACTGCCCCTGGTGTGTGGAAGCCCTTTCTCCCAATTTTCATTGATGTGCAGCATGATAAAGTCATAATAAACTTAGTATTACTGTGTGAACCTGGGTTAAATAATGCAAACTAAAGTTTCAGGCTTTTGATCAAGAATTTCTTTCTGTTGACTTCTGTATTGCCAGTCCTATTACTTGGTAGAAATCCAGCCATGCTGGTCAAGACCTTATCTCTGAGGAAATACTGCAGCCTTGTCGCAGTCAGAAGGCATTGATAATGCAGTAATATAATAGCACTTAAAATATCTTCTGGGGAGCAGAAGCCTTTGACTAGTGCTATATACTTCAGCTTTCTTTTGGTAGTTGTTTTGCCATTTGGGAGAGCTTGCTTGAGTGTTACTTCTGTCCATAAGTGAAGCTTTCCTGATATAGTTTAGGACAAATCTAGAGTGCTTTTTGGGAGTTTGCTGAATCTTGGCATTTGGGTACTGTGGACTCCTAGGTAGACGCTTCAGGTTGAAGGTTTCTTAAAGCCCATAGTGTGACTGTATTGAAAACTTGAGTTTATTCATCCTGGGTTTAGCTTTCCAGTTAACTACTTTGCTTCTGACCAGTTTTCTCTCAGAAATTCTTTTTAAGAGTAGAGTACTCCAGTATGCAAAAGAAATTATTTCATTAGCCCCAAACACAGCTTCTAGTCTCTTCCAGATTACTTGGTGGTTTAACTGATTTGATCAGTCCATAAAATTTTCTGGGTGTGCAGCATGTTCATTTCACTGGGCAAGATAAATATGTTGCAGTTTTATGTCACTGGAACACTTGTGAGATACAAGTATCATATGGCATCTGCTGTGGGCCTTCACCCACGTGAAATTTCACATTCAACAATTGCATTTTGGTGTTGAGTTAGAGGAGTTCTCAGACCACATTTATTAAAAGGGATAACACTAATCTGTAGAAGGTAATCTCCTTAAAGGAATGGGAAGTACAAAAGAGGTATCTTTTATCTAAATTGCTAATGAGCTCCAGTTTTCTTAGTGCAGAATGTCCCTCCAAGAAGAAATGAGTGAGGGGTAGTCACCTATGAAGTTCCAAGTTCTAACTCAAGTTCTTTCTTTGGTTGGCACTATCTTAAGTGGCCTTAATCTGACTGAAATTTAAGTGACTTCAGCTACATTCAAACTTGAATTACTTTTTTTCCTAGACTCTTGGAATAAACAAGGTATTTTCTTCTAGCTTTCCATATCCTGTGAGGTCCACTGTAATGGCCATGCTTTCCTCTGTTTTCAACCAGCATGATCCAACAGGATGTAGGCAAAAGTTGTTCATGTATTAAAACAATTTCTTGCATATGCGTTCTTTGAAGTGGCTTTTGATTTGATATTTCTCAAAATGTTAATACTTTAAACAGATTATTGCCTGATAACAATTACAACTCTAGATAACTCTTTCCTTGTCAGCACTGTAAAGAAGTTGAGAAAGCAAATAACTGAAATGGTGTGGAGATATGTTCTTTACTAGGCTCCACTTTGGTAAGGTGTTCCCTTGCAAGGTAGAGCTAACTCTTATTCTGTGTTTTACCAGTCTCTGCTGCCTTAAAAAGCAGGGCAATTGAGAATGTTGAACTTTGAGATGCCATTAAGGCATTAACAGGTGATGACTGTGGTGGTCTAGTCAGACAAACAAATGGTTGACATCACCTGGTGTTTCTCTGTGCCAGTTTTGTACTTCCAGTTCACAATTCTTGCTACTTTTACACATGCTGAACTTCCAGCCTCTTAATCACAAACTTCATTTGTCAGTATCTAGCCCTAAAATGTTGCAACACCACAGTTGCAAGCAAAGGGGCATGGCTTGTAGCTGCTGTAAATCTGAGCAAAAGGTGTGTGCCCTGGCAAAGACCTGTGTAACGACTACTGCAGGAAGCTAAAACACTTCTGGGTTGCCTTAGCTCTAGCAGGAACAAATGGCCAACAGCATGCTTGCAGCTGGTGTTGTAAAAACAAGTATTATCCCTGAAAACAGCTCACAAGTTCTCAGTAGTTAAAAGAAACAAACCAAGACCAGGAGTTTTATACTGTTTTGCTTTGGGAATTTTAGTGCTTAAATACATGCAATTCTTAGAACACTTCATTTGCAGGAAGTTACACATTTGCACCAGCTTGCAAAGGTTCCAGAGTTCTGACTGAACAAGTGTCTCTGCTTTTCAAAACCAGAAATTATTCTGATGAGAAATAATAGTGACAATTTCATGTTTGTGTCGATATTAGAAACAGGAGTAGTGCCAAATGTATTTTTCATATAACAGCAAACAGCTGTTGTATTGCTAAAATTTATTAGTCCTTTGTCAAACATTAATTTTTGTAATGTTAAAATCATAATACGGACTTGCTTTCAGCTTGTGTGGACGACTGTGAACAAAATTGGAGGGTAGCAGTAAATCAAGAGTTAAGTTTCACTGCCTAGGAACACTATAATTCTGTTACTGAGTTGGCCTACTCATGCACTTGTTTGCTATATTTGTCATGTTTAAATTAAGCAACAGCATCTCCCAGAACTAACTTGGGTTCATTTCCAAAGTTTAAAAAAAATGAGCCTTGTAGACAAATGGGTTTTTGAGATACTGTAAGGGAAAGGAGCATATAGCTGAGTCACAACCACGTAAAATTCTTGAAGTCAAATGTCAGTTTGGCCTATGAACATTGCATTTGGCAGGACTGTGTTTGCAGTGATGTGCATTCATAAGTCTCTTGTGCACTGACTGAGAGACAAAATGTTGAAGGAACGTTCCCACATGCTGTTGATTTTTAATTAAGATCTGAGTTAGTTCGAATTTTTACTACCTTCTGCTGTGCTTCAGGATCTTCTCTTCAGGAAAACTGTGTATATGTCAAGGTTGATGGATCAGTGGGAATTTAGGTGTGGAGGCCATTCCAAGGAAGGCGTACAACTAGAGTTGCTTCCTGTTTGTTAAACCACTTTTCCAAGAGTCATGCAGTCACCAAGTTTGAACAACTGAGGGGGTGGGTGAGATAAATGAGCAGAACAGAAGAGTGATACTCAGATAAATCTTAAAAACATTTCTTTAGCAAGTCTTCTGTATCTGTTGTGTGTGTTAAGGGCCTTCACTTCGGAGCTGGACCAAGTCCATTATCTGATGTCTCTTTTTACTGAGAAGCGAACACCTTGGTCAGTTCTTCTACCTGTTTTAGAAGAACTTAAATGTCTTAAGTCTTAATTTACTTTAGAGCTGGGGTGTGGAATCTTAAATGAGTTCTTCCAGTCTTTGGCAGGACAAGGCAAAAACTTTTCATGAGAAAGGATTTGATATCATTAGTGTTGAGTGGGGAAGAGGAAGAAGAGCAGCAGCTGATTTCCCAGATTGGGAGCCTTTCCTGATTATGTCGCATGTTTGTCCAGATATTGAACGTAGTTTTATTTCTCTAAAAGTGTATGGAAGTCAAGTGACTCTTAGAAGTGAGGCACATGCAGCCCTGTACCGATCTTCCTTGAAGAGGGTGCGGGAGTAGCAATTACAGTGGCTGCACTGCTGACCTTGGGTGTAAGGAGGACAATCTGTGCTAACCCCAGCATGAAACAGACTGAGCCAAGCAGAGTTGTGTCAAACAGTATTATTTAAAGCAGCATTCTCAATTTCTATCATGCATAAGTATATACTAGAAAGCGGGAGCACGAAGAGCAACAATTTAACTTTAGTTTAAACTTAGTGAAAGTATTCTAACATGCTTTTTTTCTGCAGAGATTTGTGCCTTACCACAACTTGCTTTTCTGTAAACACATGAAATCAATTACAAACATCACAAACATTTGTATAATGAAATAGGCATTTTTTGTGCAGGAAGTATCCAGGATGAGAGGAAAAATAGATACTTTGCCACCTATTAAAACCTCTGATGAAGCCTGTAGAAAACTACTAATTCATTAGGCCTAAAGGCTAGCATATTAAATAAATGTATTGTATCACTTCATATTGGAGACTAACTCCTAGTGTATTATGGTCTTAATCCAGTGCTTATACACTGTTTGACCAATGTGGGAACTGTTGTAGCAGTTCCAGATCCTACAGTCAGGTTGCGGTGCTGAATCCTAAGACTGATCATAAGATTGCATGTCTTACATTGTCTTGTAAGATTAGTGCATGGGCATTTTTAGACTGGTCAACGAAAGTATTTGACATAAGGTTTCTGAATGAAGATGAATAAAAACCTCTGAATACCATGTGATAAAAGCATTATCCAGTTCCTGACTGAATATGCCTAGCCATGCTTTTGGATTGTAAATACTTAAACTATAACATTTAGTTTTTACTATGGCTTTTAATTTGAAATAACTGAGTTATGTTTCTCAAAAGCTAGAATTTTAGTACAGGAACCCAAATATGTTTGAAACAAGCTTTTGCAATTTCCTGCATTCGAAATATGTCTGCCTTAAATATGTAAGTGTAAAAAGCGCTTGAGGACTGCATGAACTCCTTGGAATATACAGCTTGTGAAATTCTCTTATTGGGAAATCCATGTTATTGGATGGCTTAAGAGTGAACAGTTACTGAGACCTGAAATGCTGATTTAGTGGTGACTTACTTTGTTAGCCTGCAGCCTTATTGATGTGGCAATTAGTGGTAGCAGACTTAAGCAACGTGGGCATTAAAGAAATTTGGAAAAGAATGACTTGGTCATTCTGTGCTGATTATTGCTTTCTCTATTTCTAGCATACTAAGGGCAATGAAGTAAGTCTTAAGCTATCTCTTACACAATTGCAACTTGCTACTTGAATCAGGGTGGGTGTAAGAAGAACAAAAGCACATGAGTTGTCTTTCCAAGGTCACTCAGATTAGTCATGTGCAGTAGCACTTGCTTTGAATTCTTACCCGCACTTGTGAACTCCAGTCTGAAACTGGCACTGACTAATTTTTCCTTCCTGCTTAGTGTCAGTTTTATTTTGTAGCCCTCTTTATAGGAGTTGGCTGACATGCAACTTTTTTTTTAAAGGTATTTTCAAGAGGAATAATTCAAGATTGATGGATGAAATTTTAAAACAGCAGCAAGAACTCTTGGGACTAGATTGCTCCAAGTACGGCGTGAAATTTGCAAATCAAGACAAAACTGGTCAAGGTAAGATGAACTACAAGAGGGGCTTGGTATGCCTCTAAATAGCTGTATATCACTCATAACTCTGCTTTTACTTAAACACATTCCTCTGTGCAGTGACCTTTTTCTTCATTAAGAAATGATTATCAGAAAACATGCAACCTTCCTGGGCTGGTATTAAACTTCCATTGTGCTTGTTTTTTCTAAACTAACAGGAAAACATTGCTCTCTCCTTGCTGTAGTAATCATTATTGGGTGGCCTGATCTTTCCTTCCGACTGACTGTTGTGACATGACCCCTTCAATGCATCAGTGTACCTCAACTCCCCAGTGTTTCAGTGAAATGAATTCTTTTGCTGAGAGTTGAAAAAGCACTAAAGTGTAAGGGGACTGATGTCAAGTTAACAATGTGTGTGTGTCCATCTTTCCAAACATACACCTCAAAGTGGGAAGGAAGAGGGGAAAGAGCAAAACTGCTGGTTGTCATAGCAGGGTATAATGCTACCAGCAAGGTAAAGGGCACAAGTTAAAAAAAAAAATTTGGTAATAATAGCTTTCACATGTATATAGGTGTGGAAAGCAGGAGTATGTTTCAGGGTTGATGTTCCTTACACAGTAGCATCTGCTATAAGTACTCATTTACTCTTCTGCTGCCTAAGACAGGTGCTAGAAGTGTGTTCAAAATAAAGCAAATCACAGGCATGTACTTTAATCAGGCCTTTGTCTTAAAGGAATGGGCTGATACAGCTCTCCTAACTAGAACTCATAATATTTAAATAGGTCTTGTAATAAAATACCTAAACAACCCTTAGGTTTTAAGACCATCATAGTTCAAAGACTTAGAAAAAGACTGCACAAGCTGTAGTACATTTAGCTGCATTTAAAATGCTGCTTGCAAGTTTTGCTTCCCCTATGAGAGCTGACAGGATACCAAAATCCTTTGTGCCAGTTTTCTCGTGTAAACTGAATTGTTGTAGCATGAACTTGCCTTTTGAACAACTTAGCCTAAGATGCTAGCATTTATGTAGAAGAACCCAGGTGTCATGCTATTTCTTTTTCTGCCTGTGAAGGTTGAAATAACCAGCAGAAAATGGGGTAGACAGGCTGTTAATGTCTTAAACTCCAGCATACTTAGCTACACTCACCTAAGTTAGGATATTTACGTTCACACCAAACAAACTACTGGAAGACTTCTCAGACTTGCTGATGAAAAGAGTGTGTTTAAATCTCAGGAACCTTTTGTGCTGGAAACTGAAAAGTGTTTTCTGTTATCTTTTTAAATTTTTCATTCTTTTTTAGAATGCTTCACAGTCAGATCAGATGCTTCATGTTTTCAACTGAACAAACTGACATCGATCCAGTTTACAATTACCTGCAATTTTTCACTTCTGAAAAACAAAATTACATGTATTCCATTTAGGGATACTGTTAAATATTTAACATAGGTTTGATGCAAATTTGCAAATCAAGCAATATCAAGGAACAATTCTTTTCATCATGGTGGCTTTGGATAGATGAACTGAGGGGTTTTAGGTGTTCTTATGAATCTTGCCTGTGCCGTGTGGTCCTTTGCAGTCAGGTTCTGCAGTTGTAAGAAATGTTATTTTTAAGTATCTTGTTATAACTATCATAAGTTTCATATGAGTCTAAGGTGTTGACACTTTGGTATTTAACCCACTTAACTTCAAGCCAGCTATAGTGCACCATCTGTGGCCTTCAGCTTCCTTGGCAAGTTTACCTCTTAAGTACCTTAGCAGAACTGACAATGATGCAAGTCACGTAGTGTCAGAAGACTCTTGCCTCTCAGTAGTGTAGATATTGAGATAATTATTGTTGTGAAATGTCCTCTTAAGTCACAGACATAATTACTGATGAATAGGTGAATTCTAGACTATTATCTTGTTCCTAGCTTCAGTGTAGCGATCTTAGATCCTTATGGTAACTCCTGCATCAAGATGCTGTGATGAGATTGAGAGAGGCCCCCAGCCTAATTATTGTGTCACCTGAATGTACACAGTAGCTGTTAAAAGCACCTTCCTCTTCTAGGGTAGAAATTAGTTTGTTGGGTTTTTTTGTTTCCTTTCCCTGAACCCCTTGAGTTACTATCCAAGCGCCTTTCCTCTCAGTGCTTTGCCTGACAGTGTAAGAACCAATCCAAATTTCCTGGAAAACTACGTTTCAAGACTGAATTAAACCCCTTCTCACAAGACTTCTCTGAGTAGTTGTCTTAAGCTTGTGTTTTAGTAATACAGCAAATCCAGGAAACTCTTACCCACTTCTGTAAGAGATAGATGAGGTATATCTGTGACTAGTTGTAATACATGAAGTAAACTACAAGTTACTTTCGACTGTGTCTGTGACTGTCTAAAGCACATGCAAAACAAGTATATTTCTGTTGCTTTTAAACTATGTTTTGTACTTTCAGTTTTAAATTGCCAATCTACATTGAAGGTGCTGTCTCCGGAAGATGGAAAAGCAGACATAGTCAAAGCTGCTCAGAACTTCTGTCAGTTGGTAGCACAGCAGCAAAGAACACATTCAGACCTGGATGTGAATATGTTAGACAACTTATTAAGTAGTAAGTATGATATGGGCTGTGGGAAGGAGGGGAAAGAGTACTCAATTCATAACAATTTAGTTTCTAGTATATTTATAGCTTGGAATGTATGCATCTTGATGCTTAGTCTATCAGAGTAAGTTATGATTGCTGCTTTTAGGCTTCTGTAAAAAATTTCTTACTGGTTTATTGCCTTTTGAGCTGCTTCTTTAAGCAGAAAATTTCTTTAGCATAAATATTAAGCTAAATTGTAGAGTTTTGGCTTTTCAGAGTTTACACCTTCTGTGGTATGTTCTGCAATGAGCTTTTTAAAAAAAGTACTGTTGGGATCACCTAGAACTAGACTATTCTAACTTAGGTTAACTTTCTGCAAGTTGCAAGCTGCAAACATGGGTGGGCAGAGTCTTTTCCAGATCTGGTTACAGCGATTTAAGCTGTTCCTGCTGCCTGACTACTACCCTGGGTGCAAATGATAGAGCACTTGCTGTTCTCTTGCTGCTGTATAACCCACACTAGCTTAGTTATCTTCATTACTAATTCATACAGATTACTGACTCTGCACTGAGACGTGTGGCTACATGAAATAGCTATGAAAAGGGCAGGACTGCCCTAATATCACACCTGGGAGAAGTAGTTTAGAATTAGTATCCACTTTTCGAGTGGCACTATGAAGCAATAATGAGTTGCTCAGCTTGCCTGGGTGATCCGTGCATGTTAATTGCAGCTGTAATTAGCTTGGCAGGGTTCAGGTTTCAGATTGCACACTTGAACTTGGATACCTTTAGGCACTTTATTGTAGTGTGGTTCCCATTTATTGGACTTTAGAGAGTGCTTTCTTCTTTTTCATGTGGGTGATCAGCTGAATTGTTCTGCGGATGGACTTCCATGGCAGTTTGGCCACTTAACTTCTAACTGAATTCCATCCCTGTTGTCAGCATCCTCTTGTAATGGAATTATTAAATGTATTTAATAAGGCACCTGAAGAAGAACTTAGGACGTCTATTGTGTTATACCCCAAAGGCAATTAAAGAAAATTAACAATTGCTTCTTCAGAACAGTCACTAATTTAATGGGGAACTGGTGACAGTTGTTACCCGTGTGAGTATTTTGGCCAGTGATGTTTAACTGGAGCTTTTCAAACTTGTTGGGGATCTTCTGTCTGTATATATTAAAGGTATTAGGTCCAGTCTTAAAATTAGCAGATTTATTTTTGAAGTATTGCATGCTAGCTGAGCACAGGAAGACAAATCTAGTCTGTCAAATCTATGAACTTTGAAACAGACTGCTTAATGTATGTGGCTAATAACTAAGGCTAATATCTGTAACTAGTCCTACTTATTAATTTGTTTATTTAGTGTTTAGGACACTGTTGGAGGTGAAGTATTCTTTCACAACTTATTTAGCAGCAGCTTTTGAAACTTTGTTTTACTTGTAGGCAAATTCCATTTGTGTGCATTTTTAATGGAACAGTATTGAATGTAAGCATCTGTGCATTACTGATTTGAGAGCGTGTTCTGAAAAGCAATACTTGAGTAGTTTTATTTTTAGGGTTTGCATTCATAGTGTCTTATGTAAATCTCTGGGGTTTCACATTTTGAATTAAATACCTGTTAATGTAGTTTTTAAACTTTTTGTTCATGTTTAGGGTGCAGTTATTGAAGCCTAGTCCTAAAATGGTATGGTTCTAGCTTGTCATGTGGCTTTTCTTGTTCTTAATTCAGTCATGCACTTAATTCTTACAGCTTGAGTTTTCTGCAGTGTAAGAGTACTTTCTTCTGAGCAATGCCTCAGCTAACCAGCTTGTTTTCAGAAAAGTAGGTGCCAGCTGCATTTTAATATTGTCTCTACTTGCTGTCTGTCTGCCTTCCAACAAAGAACATGACTACCAATTAAGGCTACTCAAGTTGCCCTGTAAAATCTATGTGGAGAAGAGAAGGGTAGAGTTATCAGTTCTAAAATTCCTTCAAGTTCCCCTCACAGAACTCCTGACCTAGATGGGATGTTGCCAGATTCCCATCCCTTGAGTGTGCAAATCTTATGGCCTCTTTTGTTTTTTAAAGTCTGCTCCCAAATCTTTCTGTCCTGTGTGTGCTAAACTTGACTGCTGTAACTCTAGGAGTTCTGAGGGAGCTTCCACATGTAAATTCTCTGTAGTGCTGATACATTTAGGTAGAGAAATGGTTGCAGAGTGGAAAGCACAGTACTGTGTTTTTTAGTAGGCTGTTCTGACAGTAATACTACAGTGTGCATTTTCATTTTCCTTCAGATAGGAACCAGAAGGAAATGTTAGCATTAACTGGGCTCTTTGAAGGTCTTTTCCTGTTTGAAAAGCTGTTGCAGTGTTGAAGATCCTGCTGCTGTACCAGCTGAGGAGTACTCAGCTATTGAATCAGCCTATGAGTAAAGCTGTCCACTTCCTCCAGAGTCCCACTGCTAAGTATTCACTGCTTCCCTGCAAAGCTCTTTCATACTAACATGCTAGCTTCTGAACACATATGTGGCTTTTGCTTTGCAATTTTTTTCTTGACTTTGAGGTAAGATTTGGACTGTGGCACAAGACACTCATATTTAAAAACTGCATCCTTCCTCAGAAATGCACATGCTTGGGAAAATAGCTTCTTTGCCTCTGGTAAAAGGATGACTGTTGTGATGATTCAGTGGGGAGGGAGGATGTGAACTTTTTGAAAAATCTCCAGCTTCAGTTTCAAAACCTGGGCAGAGCAAAATCTGACCTTAGTTTCCTTTTCTATTATTCCTGAAGTTAAGTTCCTCTACAACTAATCTGAAAATTGTAAAAGGCTCTTGACTGGTGTTTTTAGTGGTGGTTTTTTTAAGCAAATGAGGAAGGAATTGAGAAATAACATCTGAAGTTTGGAGCAAGTAGGCTGTATTAAACTTTATCTGCTAAAGGTAGTCATTACCCAGTGTAAGCATTCTTGCATTTGACTTGTAGAATTAGTGGATAATGGAAGGGGTGATGAGAAATAGCCTACAATAATCATGACTAATTGCAGCATTATAGCAAAACAGAGTTATGACTGCTGGAATGCTTTTCAGATGAGCTAGGTAGGTGCAAGAGGAACAGTTTAGTTTCTTGGGTCCCTTTAGGGTGCTCTGCTGGTTTTCACATGCTGCTCTAATGAACTTGCTAGAATTAGCAGGGGAAGCTGGACTCGGACTGCTCATTCTAAGCCTATTTCCTGTCTGTCAATTTTAGCCTGGAGTAGCTTAGGCATTGCACAAGTATATGGAAGGGAGACAGAGGCAGTGGTGTTTGATCACTAATTGTCTTCAGCCTCAGAAGATGAGTAGCATGCTGTCATGAAGGAAATGACTGGCTGGGGTTTTAAGGTATGGGCAGTAAGAGTGCAGGCACTCTTATTAGTGAAATTCATCAGTATTATCTGACTCTGCCCTACAATGGGTCAGGTTGTCCACATAGTAACAGAAAAAGAAATACTGCCCTGTTCTTCCTCAGTCATGTAACCAGAAAGATGTCAGCTGCAACAGTCTGCTTGAAATTTCATAGTGAGCTGGTTCTAAAATTTGTTTGGTCCCACACTGAGAAAGAGACAAGTCATCTAACAGGGTATTTTTTTTTCTTGATGGTCTGTAATACCAAGGTGTTCTTCAGTGAAACCTCCTTATGCTTTTTTTTGTGTCTTAATAGTCCTTTTACTCTACTTGACAGCAGCTCCACATACTTTTAAGTAAGGACTATAGTAGGTAGAGTCAGGGTACAGCATGTGCTGTGCTACTAAAATGGAGTTTGCCAAGACAAAACTAGAACAAGTCAGATTAAACAGCATTGTTAAGGTTTGCTGTTAATCAAAACAATGTAACTGTTCCTGTAACTTCTGTACAAGATCTTTGAAAACTACCTGATGTAAAAATAACAGTCCAGCTGGGCCTGTAGTGGCTGCCTAAGCTTTTGCCGAGTTGGTTGTTCAGGTGTTGCAAGACCAGTCTGTCCTCTTGGGCTTTTAATTGTTAACTTGTCCTTGGGACCTTCATTAAAAAAAAAATTTTTAATGAAAAAGCAGATGCCTTAGGGTTTAGAACTAAAACAAATCTTCTGATGAATTTAATAAAACTTAATGTAACTTGTTATTACAGGTACAAATGGATTTCCTGATCCTGATTTAGTCTTGAAGTTTGGTCCTGTGGACAGCACATTAGGATTCCTTCCGTGGCACATCAGACTGACAGAAATCATGTGAGTTGCTTATAAATGTTGTGAATAACACTGGAATAATATCTAGCTAAATGAGTCTTTCTGAGGTAGTTTATGGAACTGGCCAAAAGAGGAGATCCAGCTGAACAAGTGTCTGGAGACTGATATGAGGGTATTTAAAAATTATTGAATGAAACCTGTCAAACATTCACTGTTGGTTTTTTAGCCTTGACTAGGCAACAGCAGGCTTCATACCTCAGGTTGAAGGAACAGCTTTTGTCACCACCTAGTCTGTGGTCCAGTCCCATTTGACAGTGTGCCTTACATCAGTGTTGATTTTCTGTGGCTTTCAGGTTTCTGACAGGGAAACTTAGGATGCAAGGGAAATGGCATAATATAAGAAGATCACACCTATGGATTACTTTTCAGTTTTAGAAATAACTGAACTGACTAGATTTGCTGAACTTCTTAAATGCGAGTGCATTTATAGAGCCTTGAAATGTGTAGGCACACCTCTGCTGCTCCAGCTTTTTGTTGATCTGAAGGGCCCTGTGTACTCTAATGGGAGACTTTGGTTTAGAGGGTGACTGGTTTAGTTACTAGAGTTGAGTGACAATAACCATGTTGAGAACAGCTTCAAGGGTGACTCAGACAATAGCTTGCTTTTAGTGATGTTCCTGAGTGGCTGTATGAACAGTGTGGTGTTTATAAAAGCTTATTTTAATGTTTCTAAATTGCTTTCTCAGTTCTTTGCCTTCCCACCTAAACATCAGCTATGAAGACTTTTTCTCTGCCCTCCATCACTATGCAGCCTGTGAGCAGCGCTGGGGAAAATGACTTCGGGCTGAGTGCATGGAGTCAGGCTTTCTGTGGGAAGGAATTGATGTCTGTTTACAAGCACCTGTGACCCATAAGTCTGGTTCATAGTCCTTTCTTAATTTATCAAAAAATTCAATAAAGTGTCTTACCTTTCTAGAGAGTCTGTGTGAATGCCTGAGAATCTGTGGGGAGGGGAATTCACAGATTCGTGTTTGAAAAAGACAGACAGTTACTGAAAACAAAGCTGAATTGCCTCACTTTGACATTCAAGCGTCAAAATGGACGTGCAAGAATTAAGTCTTGTGAAATCTACAGGACAATGTAAATAGGCGTTCCATGCCCTGAAGGTCCTTAAAGCCAAGAAAGAACTCCCATCTTTGTTTCTTTTTAATTCTTCATGGTCAGGCATTTCAGAGCTAATGGTTTATCTTCAGATACATTTACTATATAATATGTGAATTCCAGAGAAGTTGGTTTTGTTAACTGAAAATAAAGACCGCAGCTTGGCTGCGATGACTAAGCCAGCTGTAGGTGTCAAGTTCTAGAAATACTGAGAAGATTCCATAAAAAGGAATGGAAGTTTCTATGGTAAGTGGATTAGGCAGTCTGTGTTGCACTATCCAAGGTTTTTTTTTTAAGTGGTGGAATGAAAGTATTCCTGCAGTCCTTAGTGAATGCAACATCTCCCAGCATCAGGTCAGTTTGCCATTGGGAATAAGCATAAACAGTACTATGTATTGTTTATGTACCTGTTTTCCCCATAACGTGCTCACTCAAGCAAACAAGTAAGATAAGGCTCTGGCATCATTTGCTGAAAGATTTGAAAATGGGCTGGGTCAACTTCCATGGCTAAATGTTATTTGCTGCTTGTACTTGTGTGCCCAGCAAGGAAGTCTGCTTTAAGCCTTTTATTATTTGTTTGTTCTGGACTGAGCATTAGAAGTTTGACTGGGAGTCTGAAGTGGACAAGAAGGAAGATGAAGTGAAGCTGTACTACAGTATTTCAGCACTGAGATAACTAAGAGATACTGGCTAAATGGTCTTCATGGTGGAATGCCCTGTTTGAGTTACATTCCTATTGTTGGAAGCAGTTTAAAATTGCAAGCTTGTGGCTGCATTTGGACAAAGCAATATCTTTAGATCTGTATTACTGGAGACAAACATTAATACTGCAGCCTTCTGCCCTGCAGGCTGCAGAACTGTTGAATGCTTCATTCTGGAAGTGTTTCCTGTTTCCCCTTCCCCCCCCGCTCTTCAAAATGAGCCTGGCTTTATCTCCTTTGGGATAGCCATGTCACTGGAAGGGAAAACAACTGTTTTTAAAAGGGAATTGCCAGATTTTAAATGAATGTCTGCCTCATTGTGAAATGGTGTATTTTAACTTGTTTGATGTAATGTTATAAAGCAGATTGCATAAACTCTTAGCTGCAGTTTTTCATCATACTAAGGTTAGATTGCAGTTGCAGAAAGAGACGTGGTCTACTTTATCTCATGAAAGAGAAAGGGATATTCAATAAATTAACTAAGGATTTTGACATCAAATAGCTTTCCACAGGAGCTGGAATACTCAGAGTACACTTTGTAGACTGGTCTCCTGTGTGTGCCAGGTCCTGTATTGCAGAGAAGGTGAACAGTTGTGCAATGTTTCCTGGGCTCTGTCATTGGCATGGGCAAGTTTTCTCACTGAGTGTTAAGTTCAACTTTTTTGTGGGGAGTGGGTAGCCTGTTGAAGGGTATCTGGAGTATTGATGTTTATCTGTAATACGAATTTTGTTTCATTAAAATGCAAGGTTGTGCTTATGTTCCAATATGTGTTACTGTGTCACTGAAGCAGTTCTGGTGCTGGCAGTAATGGGAAAAGCTTAGTTTAGCCCTCAAAAGTAATGTATTTTTTATATTTGTATCAAACTGCCAAAGAATACTTGTCATACCTGAGTTCCCTCAGTCCTCAAACTTCTGCATCTCTCAGCTAAAAAGATGTGTTCAATATTGGGGACAGATCTCAAGGCCTAGGGTTTGTCTGTAGGGGGTTGCTTAATAAAACTAAAATGATTAGTTCAGCTGCATTTGATTCAACTTAAATCTCCTCTGATGGCTAGTTTAATTGTGAATTAAGTGTTCCTCCTGGAATTAATGTAGTTGAACTAATCCACGCTATCACTTAGTTGGGATTATTTTACTGTCCCTGTGTGGGCAATCTTCAGTGAGGTGTGCCAAAAGCACTGTGCATATCCACGACTTGATCTCTGAATGTACGTCCTTGCCCTTAGCACCTCTCCCCAGCTTGTTCTGTGTGAAGGTCTGTGGTATCGCTGTGACATGTTTGGGTACCTGTACATAATGTGTAAAATGAGTTTTTATGATTAGGGAATTGATTTATTGAACTTTATTATTGAAAGCTGAATCTGTAAAACAATAAATCAATAAAAAACTATAATCTTTCTACAGGCTATGGTGATACATGAGTATTTTGGAGGTTTGGCTGGGGCAATGTAGCCTGATTTGTGTTGCTACATCACTCTGGGGAAATAGAGAACTTCAAATGCTGTATTTTTTGTGCTCTTCTTTAATTGCTTTCTGTAGTGTTAAGAACTGGGCAAATTTCTCATCTACCACTTCCAACTTCTTAGATGCTTTTATGAAAACTTTCATAGTAAAGCATTTACTGTAAAAAGATTTCTTTGATAGTCCTGGGAACTTGCTGAACTTGTTTCTGGCTACTAAAAAGCTTGCTTCCTCTCCCTGCTGCTGAGTCAATCCTGGGCCATGAGCTGTGCTGGGCCTCCTGCCAGCCCTGCTGTGGAGCAGCGTGAAGTGAGGGTGTGGTGTGGTGATGCCTGGATGCTGAGCAGGAAAGGGGACACTTGTGTTCAGGTGAGTTTTGAAAATGCACTGAGAATCATGGTGCCAAGCTGACCTTGAGCCAGCCTACAACAAAGGCCAGCAGTCTCTCAGGTTGTGTTAGGAACAGTGTTGCTGGCACGTCAAGGGAGGTGATCATTTCCTCTCAGATCTGGTGAGACATCTGCAGTGCTGCGTTCAGAGCTGGGCTTCCTTGGTACAAGGGAGACATGGACTTGAACCTAGTCCACCAAAAGGCTGTGATGATTAGGAAGTGGAGCATCTGTGGTACAAGGAGAGGTTGGGAGCTGGAACTGCTCAACCTGGAGGAGGCTGAGGAGGGACCTCACCAACGCACAAATACATGATGGAAGGGGGAGTAAAACCAGCCAGACTCTTTTTGGTGGTGCTTAGTGGCAGGCTGAGAGGCAATGGGCATAAATTGAAATAGAGAGAACGTTGAAACATCAGATAAACCTTTTCCTATGAGTGGAGCAGGTTGCCCCTAGAGCTTGGGGAGTCTCCTTCAAAACCAGTGTGTATGTGTGGGGATGAGTGTAGGACTAGATCACTTCCAGAGATGCCTTCCAACCTCAGCTGGAGCTGATTCTAGAGCACTGTTAGGTCTGGTGCTGCTGGGCTCTCCTACCTCAGCTGGTTTTTAGTAGTCAGCAGTGGAGGCTTGCTGCAGTTAATTTGCCATTTCAATAGCAAAGAATATTAGAACTTTCTGTGTGGCAGAAAATTCATCTTCAATTGCACCAGTGTGAGAGCTCCCATTCACAGTAACTGCTATTCATTAACAAATGATTCAAATTTCTATATATTTCCTCTTTTTTTTCTCTTCCAGTGGTGCCTGGTAGTTGATCTAGTAAAGGAGCTGGATGAGATTTTGAAATAGTTGCTTTACAGCAGGGAATTTGGGGACATGGACAATAATACAGCTGTTACAGAAAATAGGCCTACAAAGCAGTTCTTGAAATTATAGTGCTTTTTAGGACTTCTTGTATGAACATGCATAAGCAAGTGTACAGCATGGCATGCTGCACTGAGTTGAAGACTGGTAAGCAAGTAGAAGGTAAAGGTCATTCCTTATAGAGGAAAGTAAACTCTTACACACTTGCACATCTGTAAGTGCTTCCTAAAGTACTTCACAAAAATGACAAGAAAATATAACCTGCTGGTTTGATTTCCTGTGTATTCCATGAATTCAGCTTTTATGTGATATCCTAACTGCCCTAAATAGTCCCATATGTTTAAGACAATGGCATCTTTTTGTCTTTGCTGTTGAAATAATGTTTCACTATTCCTGTTTATTCATTGGCAGTGAGAGATAGGTATACCTATAAAATCAGAGGGTAAGTGCAGACAGTTTTAGTCTTGGTTTGCTGATCCCGAGGTACCAGCTGCCTTGCAGGGAGGCTTCGTCCTGCATTGACAGGTGCTCTACTTCATGCTGGCTTCTTCCATGCTGTCATCTTTTCTGGGGTCACGGCTCCCATCAGTCCTCTGCTTCTTGGAAAGACTTCTCTTTGCTGTTCCCAAGCACTTAATGCAACAGCAGCAGCTTCAGCTCAGGGGTGAGGAAGGGACTGGAGAATAAGGCTGAGTTGTCGCCCATCCTATGCGAAACCTTCTAACCAGTGTTGCTGTGAAGGTTACCATTTGTCCATTTTTCAGCACACCATGGATGACTGTAAACAACTCCTAGCTGTCTTCTATGAGCTAAGCTACTTTGATAGGCTTGAAATGTTCAAGCAAATCAATCAAGGGCCATGTTTTAAAGCCCACAACTTTTTTTTTCCCTCTGATCTGCCAAACTGAAAGGGAGAGAGACTTGCAAGCCCTTCCTCTGCTGTTTGTCTTTGTTAAATGATGTGAGACCTCCTTGCATTCCATTGAATCACTGCTGAGAGCTGTAGGATTATTCCCTAATTGCATCCAAAACAACTTTTTTAGATGATAAATAATATGATGCATTATACAGAAGCACGCCTCAACCTAAACTTTGAAGTGCTTCACAAATTAATGTTTAATGAAACTGTTTGCCTGGAGGGTTTTGCTGTTCTGTGTAACTGGCTGAATACACACAAGCCAGGGTTCTTTCATCTCCCTGACAAGCCCTACTGCTTTAATATAGCATATTTTCTCCAACTGTGTGCAGTCAGTCAGGTCTCAGTTTTCTATACATCTCTCTGGCCTGCAAAAATACTACCTTGTCCTCCCAAAAAGCCCACACATAGTACGAGACCCTAATGGATGGATCATATAGAAAACACACTTTTGGGGGAATGTTCAATGGAACAAAACATGACTCATAAATGGTTTTGTAATACAGTTCACAGTGGTGAACTATACTATGTTATTGTGTAGTGGGGGTGCTAAACATGAGCCAGCGGTGTGCACAGGTGGCCAAGAAGGCCAGTGGCTTCCTGGCTTGTATCAAAAATATTCAGACCAGCAAGACCTGGTGATTGTCACCCTGTACTCAGCACCTTAAATCCCGTGTCCAGTTCTGGACCCCTCACCATAGGAAGGACATTGAGGGGCTGGAGCGTGTCCAGAGAAGGGCAATAAAGCTGGTGAAGGGTCTGGAGCACATGTCCTATGAGGAGCAGCTGAAGGAGCTGGGGGTGTTCAACCTACAGAAAAGGAGGCTCCAGGGAGACTTTATCACTCTCTACAGCTGCCTGAGATTGTAGCCAGATGGCTTAGTCTCTTCTCCCAGCTAATAGTAATAGGACAAGAGGACATAGCCTCAAGCTGTGCCAGTGGAGATTCAGACTGGACGTCTGAAGAAATTTCTTCACAGAAATGGTGGTTAAGCATTGGAATGGGCTGCCCAGGGAGGGCATGGAGTCACTATCCCTGGAGGTGTTCAAGAAATGATTGAATGTGGCCTTTAATGCTGTGGTCTAGTTGACAGGATGGTGATCTGTCAAAGGTTGGACTTGATCTCGGAGGTCTTTTCCAACCTCAATGATTCTGTGAACATTAGAAGCCCAGTAGCTGACAAACTGAAACAAAACATTTGTCTTACTACTTGGCTGCAGGTGTTTGTTGTAATTTTAATGGAAAATTTCTCTCTGAGTCAGCTATCAAAGTTAAAAGCTTCCCATTAGGCTTTATATTCTATAATTCTGCAAGAGTTGCCACTTCATTGGTAGGATGCCTAGTATGTTTTTGCAAGCACAAAGGTGTCTGAAAATGAAATTTCCAAGGGGCTCTCTATCTAAATCTGGCAGTGCAAGGATGTTTTTGTTAAACCGATGTCATGAGTCATTCTGCAATTTGCAATATTTAAAGTTGACATCCAAATAGAATCTCCTCTTTTTAGCATGACAGAGGAGTCATGCTGTTGGAATTGGAACCCCAGAAGATATTGGCATGAAAATAACAATGTCTTACACAGAATTAAGTACTGTGCTCGTCCTGATTCTCGGTAGTACAGTGACACTGAAAGACAACACAGTAAGATGGTGATGAGAATTACAGAATAGCAGGAAAATTTTGTTCAGGAGGAAGGTGACTGGAGATCACCTAGTCCGTCCTGGGTTTCAGTTTTTCTTGGTCCTTTTCCAGCACTTCATGCCTGCTAAGTCTCTCTTGCAGAGCTGGGCTGCTGTAATTCAGTACCCTGAACTGGCAGCTTTAAGGTGTGAAAGAAAACTTGGGAAGGTTTCAGAGATGAGGCCAAGTGTTTTGTCTTAGACGCTGTCAGACTACACAATTCAGGGCTGGAGAGGAAACATCAGGGTCTGGGAAGCTGCCCTGGAAAAGGCCCTGGCAATCTCATTACAACAGAAGCAGCTCCTGGTCCTCTCTGTCGTTTAGAGCAGAAGCTTGGATTTTCACAGACTCGGCTTGCAAATTTTATGAGTGGCTTATATATTTTAAAGTACTTTTAACTGATCAAAACACCTGTAATTCCTTTAATGCAGCAGCTGACAGCCCATGCAGCCTGTCTCAGGAGCTCACTGGCAAACCCTGTGTCAGCTCTGGGGTGGGCTTAGTTCACTGCCCATCCCATTGCTTCAACACCAGGGATGGTGGCACAGGACTAGCGGGACTGTCCAGCAATGGCAACACCATTTCGTAACCCTTGGCTTCATTACTGAAGCCCTGCTCAGTCTGATGAGCCTCTCTGTGCAAGCACATTCAGGAGGCATAAAACAGCATGTCTGATGATGATCACTGCCTTCCAATTATCTCTGTGTAGCTGCTTCTGACCACATTTTATTTAGCTGGCTGGCTGCAATCTTTGCTCTGTAAGCCTGCGGCTTCATCCAGCTCAGAGCAATTCCTCTGAATGTTGTGTTGACTTAGTCCTCTGACTTCTTGTGCCCAGGAGGTGCTGGGCAGAGCCTGCCTGTTATACCTCAGGGGGAAAGCAGAGGTGAGGGTGGTGCCTGCCAGTTCATCCGCAAGGAGCCCTTTGTGGCAGCGCCTTGTCTCCCAGCCACGGCTCCCTTCCCCAAAACCACCTGTCACCTTTTCCCCACCTCTGCAAAACCCCACTCTTCCTGTGTGGGTAGAAAGCCTCCACCTGGTCCTAGACGTCCCTTCTGCTCTCACATGACTCAAACCTGCTTGACAAGAACATTTTGAAGACCAGCTTCTTTCCTTGGAGGCCCTTCATCCTGCAGGATCCCCTCATGAAGGCAAAAACGCGGGAGGAAGGTCCTCTCCATGCAACAGGTTCCCAGTACGAGCCTGTGATGCTGCAGCTCTTGCTAGTAAGGCTTTCAAGTTCTCCCAATTAAGAAGTCTACCCTCATTAAGAAGCTTTTTTTTTTTCAAAATAAATTAAAAGTTGACTTACTTTGAATGTGTGTGGTTTTATTCGTAGTGAATCTTTAAAATATGTGAAATGTGTGGGAGGTGACAGCAATGCTGGAAGATGAGTTTTTGGGGGATGTCTTTCTTTTCAATTGAAAGAGAAAAGAAAATTAAATTTCAATTTATGCATCATCTCCAGTATGAATTCAAAAGTGCATAGGAATGGGAGTAAAAAGATAAAACCTATTATACTGACACCAGCTCAGCTACATTGCACACATTGTCTATGTGCAAAACAAGCTCATTAATACCACAACATAATACTGCTGAGTTTTATTGCTTCCTGCTCTCCCTCATTTTACTGCTAGTGGCATTTAAATCCCGATACACTGAGATTGTGTTTACCCAATTTATCCTTTGCTTTTATTGTGACCATGGTCAAATTAATCCATTTTTCCTGCAGTAGAAGCAAGACCTATGATTGTTACTGTGGCTGAGACTGCTAACAGGGTCTTTTGCCTTCACAAGGCATGTACAGAGATGGGAACAATGGTTGCAGCTGTTTGCTCTGCACACAGGCCAGTACAGCGTGTGAGGGAGGTTGTGGAGAAGCTTGCTCTTAATTTCCGCTCTTTTTCATGTTTGTAAAGTGCTGGTTTTCTAGAGGACCAGGAAAGTGGAAGTCACTTTGCACACCAAGCTGCTTAGGGTTGTTAGGTTGCCCTAGGTATGGACTTAAAAATAAGTTAAATTAGAAACATAGAATCACAGAATCAATAAGGCTGGAAAAGACCTTCAAGATCTCCAAGTGCAGCCTGTGACCGAACACCACCATGCCGACTAAACCATAACACTCAGTGCTGTGTCCAGTCATTTCTTGAATGTTTCCAGGATTGTGACTCCACCACTTCCCTGGGCAGCCTGTTCCAATTCTTGACAACCCTTTCTGTGAAAAAATTCATCTTGATATCGAACCTGAACCTCCCTGGTGCAGCTTGAGGCTATTTCCTCTTGTCCTGTCGCTAATTGTCTGGGAGAAGAGGTTGAACCACACCTTGCTAAGACCTCCTTTCAGGCAGTTGTAGAGAGCTATGAGGCCTCTCCTGAGCCTTCTTTTCTCCAGGCTAAACAACCCCAGCTCCCTCAAATGCTCCTCATATGATTTACACTCTAGACCCATCACCAGCTTCATTGTCCTGCTTTGGACACTTCAGCACCAAAATGTTTTTCTTGAAGTGAGGGGCTAGATAATCAGTGAAACACCTCCTAAAGCCTTGCTGAAAGTAATTGTAAACATCTGTGGCAGTGGACAGTAAAGCTGCAATCCCAGTCACAAAGCAGAAGCAATGCTTTCAGCTCTTAAGGCACTCCACCCCACTTCCTGGCACTTGATATTTGCCCTGCTGTGCAATAAACCTGTGAGGTCAGAGTTATATATGAGGATAGCAACACAAGAAAGGAGCCAGCAGCTCTGAAAAATAACTGCAAGCTGTTAGAAAGCTCCGTGTACGTGATGTTTGCAGCCCTGGCAAGCCACCAATGCATTACTGGAATAGCTGTGTTAAACTGGAAAGATAGCTATGGGAAAAAAGAATAGAAGTCTCAGAGTCACTGGTGTTTTATTCATAAAATTAACTCTTTCTCATAGTGTTCTAAGGAGGCAAAAGAGGTACAGGGGGCCCATGGGAGACCTGCTCTGGCTTCAGGAAGAGCTGCACCGTGTGTCTCAGATGCTGGCATTCAGAGGTGGTGTTAACTAAGCACAGCATGGATGGACAGGGTACCGTAGCTGAGGGCAGAGCAAGGCTGCTCAGCCCCAGCACACTCATCAGCCCCCTGCCTTCCCCAGCCCTTTTCACAGCACAGGCCCCACAGGAGACATGGGAGCACCCAGCCCTGTAGCTGCAACCTCTCCTCTAACTCCTCACTGCAGCTCCTCTGCCAGATGACCAGAGCACAGCCCTGGAGCTGTGCTCTCTGGCCGTGTATGGCAGAGAGGGATTTGGCTCCTCAGCTGCAAAAGCCAAGCCTTTGCTAATAGAGGGCATGAAACAGGCTCATCATCCCCAAGCATGTGAGGCAAATAGCCACATCTGAGGATGTGCCATGTTTCAAAATGTGCAGAGCTCCCAAAACCCCGACAGGCTGTTTTAAGGTATTGATTTACCACAGGCCTTTCTTTACATGATATCATGAGTGGATTTTGTTGCAGCATCTTATAAAGCCCTGGAAACGGCTTTTTTTGGAGATTTCAGGAGATCTTTTTCTCCCCCCTGCAGTATGCAGCTAAAACAGTTTTGGGAAGGTGTAAATGCTCTTTAGGCAAAGCTCTCCCACTTCGAGCACTCTGCCAAAATCTGTCTGAGCCATCATAACCCTTATGGCTCACTGTGGTATTGTGTCTGGTGTGTGGGCCAGGTTTATCCACCTTTTTCAGTTTTTAAGGAGTTTGCCAATGTAGCTATGCCCATTCTAATCACAACTCCAAATCACCTTGTTGTCAGTTCCTATTGCTTTCAATAACAGCCTCTTGCATCTTCAGGCACCTAAAGTTGCACGTCTGATCCCAAACCTTGGTACAATGAATAGGAATGGGTCTGCTTGTAACAAAACTTGATAGTTGTTTGCATTTTTCACCACCTGAAGAATTGGTATCAGTGCCTGTAAGGGTACTATATATATTTTTATTGGAGAGACATGAGCTAGAGTTGTCATGTTTTTGAGCTGGAATCCCATTTCCTCACACTATACCCACAGTACTACCAGGGCAGCATAAACTGCTTGACAGCCTCTGGCTGCCACCCTTCTCCCTGGCATCTCTCAAAGCACACTGTGCCTGGGGCAGTAACCAGCCCTGTATTCCCAGGAAGTGTCAGTGCTGTCACCTGTCACTTTGTGTCCATGGCTTCTGCATGGACCAGAAGTGCAACCTTGGCTGTCAGCCCAAGGCTTAATGCAGCTTGCAGGCACAGGCACAGCAAACCTTTGTGATTCCATGTTTCACAGAAGCATCATGCCTGTTTCTATCACCTAGATCTAGCACATGATTTGAATTACTATGCAGTAGCTCTAGGGTGAAGGTCACTGGTCCAGAAAGATTAGACAGATGGTAGATGTGCCCGAATTCTGCTTGGACAAAGTATCCAGAAGGAAAAATGGGAGCATATTTGGGAAACCTGCATGGGTAGCACAGCCTTACTGTACCCCAAAGGATCAGCTCTTGCTTTGACCCAAGGAGAACATCTCCTCTACAAGTCCTCAGCATTCTGCTGTCCAATGTGGAAGAATCAATTCCACCTTCAGTTACTGTTTTGTAAGCAACTAACAACTAGAAAATATATAGGTCACCAGGACTTTTACAGTAAGACATCCACCACCAGATAGCATCAGCTTTGACATTAAATCAGTGAATGGGAGACATAACCTACTCTTATTCATTTTTATTATGGTTGTAAAAGAGATGGCTCAGGTAACTCAAATCTCCATGGCCAGAACATATTATCTGACAATAGGCCCACCAGCGACTGATCATAACATTATTCCGACCTTAAATTGTTCACAGTCTTATTCTTCAGGGCATTGTGTCAGCTTATCTTGATCATTACACCTCTTGAATTGGGAATCAATTAAATGTCATCTGATCTCTCTGATCTGTAGTGCACAGTTTATTTTTATGCAGGAAATGAATACTGCAGCATGATCATCCTGCACCTTCAATTCTCACTGTATACAAATACTGAATAAATACTGCTGCTTTGACATGTTTAGAACAATACTTTCCAAAAATATATGTTTATTTTCGGTGGCCTAGCCTAGTTCTCCAGGTGAAAAAAAGGTTGTACTTTTATTGATGCAGAACCACAATATTCCTAAACAGATAATCAACTCTATTAATAAGAATATGTTATCACACTATCTAAGAAGATTATGTCTGAAGAGTCAAAGAGTAAATTGTTGTGCAATTGTTTTTTTGGGTTTTTTTTAAGAAAATGGCTTTGATTAATTGTTTTAGTATGTTAGAGTATATCGTATGTTAGGCAAAACTCCAGCTTTCTAAGAAAAGACATTTGTGTAGAAAGAAGTGCTAATGTTAAGTGCTTAGGAGTTAATGTGAACATAGAGGGCACCAGCACTGCTCTAAAAAGAGGAAATTCTCGGAAGGCTGTTGAAAACAAATTGAGCCATAATACGCTGAGAAAACTAAATTCTTTGGCTTAAATCTTTCCTATTTTAAGGCACAAAATTCTGTGGATTTCAGAAAAAAAAAAAGCATAAACCAGCCAGAGAAAGCATAAACCAGAAGGTACAAATGTTCAGATGTGAAACTTTTGTTATCTGACTTCAGGGAAGAAGCAAACGGCTGCAGAGCATCCACTGCTGCTCCAGAGGGAGCAGGATCTCTGCAGAGGTGACTGTGAAGGTTATGGTATTGTCAGACTGAAAGCAGCAAAGTGGAAAGCAGGAAAAGGAAAGAATAATATCATATTGATTCCAGATCATGTTTGGGGATTTTTTTATATATCTTTTTAGCAAAAGACCCATGATGAAAGTCCACCCGGGGCTGTCCTGTGGGAACATAACAGTATATGTGTGACCTTAATTCAATCATCTCTGGGCTTTTGCAGTCAAGCTCCACCGTTCTAGGGGATAGTGTCCAGTCCCCAGACTATTAAAAAGTGAATCTGGCTTCCTATTCCTTTTATCCTTAAAGCCTCTTTTGTTGTTTGCAGGCTGATAGAAGAAAGTTGCTTGCAAAGGGATGGAGCAAATTTCTTAATATTAGAAAGAAGGGCAACAGGAGGGCATCCTATACTGCAGAATTTGCAAACATGCAAAAAATGAAAGTTAGTGATACTTAAAAGGGGAAAAATGAGCAGGTTCAAAGCAAATTGCTCAGTAACACATTTTTTTTATCAACAAACAATTGTGAGTGGGGATGTGTATAGCAAGGTGTTAAGTTTAGAGATAAGGCAGAAATTTAAATTACAAAAGAATAAAAAATTTCTGGCTGAGAGAAGCTGCAGATCTAATACATCCCATCCCCATCCCCATAAATAAATAAAATGGAAAAAAAAACCCTAAAAGGCAAGTTTTTTCCATAACTAGAGCATAATACTATTTTTTATGTTTTGCACAATGCTGAGTTGGCATCCAAAAAAACACTTGCTTGCAAAAAATGAACTTCCAAGACCCATTCATACTCTCAGGGACACAGCCTGAAATAAATATGAGTTTTTAAGAAGCACTGAGAATCTTCTTCCAGAAACTCGGGTCTTTTGGGACAGTCAACATTACTGACCATTTTTGAAAAATTTGTGTGGAGCCTTGGCTGTCCTTAACACAGTACCTTGCTTTCCACTGCCCACAGCAACAGCAAACCTGAAACCACAAGCATCAGACTGCTTTGGGCAACTTTCCGTCTCCAAGGAGCTGCCAGCTTTGGATCCTGCTGCTACAAGTCCTGTGGTTTAGTATTCAGCCAAGATCACCTATTATGCAGTTTTGGTCAATGGAGGGTTGCAACAGTAAAATATAGGGGAAAAAGGAAAGATTGCCCAAGTGTAGCAGATTTCAAAGCTATGGAGAGTGTGCTGGGTCTGTAAGGAGTCTTGGGAAAGGTCTGACATTCCTGGGTTTAGCACTAGAATTTCTAACGTTATAAATCAACGCTGATAAAATCAAAGGGCTGCTGTGGGCATAAAGGAGGACAGAGACTGTTGTTCCGTGTATCCCTACTATAAACAGTGTTCGAAATTCACACCTACTTTTCCTACAAAAAAAAGGAAGCTGTGAAAACTGGCCATGTGCTCCCACTTCATACTAGAAAAACCCCTAGTCCAAGGTAGCCTTCAGCTTTCGAAAACATGCTTTTGGAAAATAACCCTACTGGCACTCAGATGCCAATAGAAGATGCCCTTTTTTTTTTGAAGTCACGTCTTGTCCTCTAGCTGGGCATGCACACTGTGGTCGGAGCACACCAGTTTCCCAGTCCCAATTTGCCTCTGAGTCCCACTGAGTTTTGAGAGAGGCAATTCTGTTGTCCTTGCTGTGCCTCAGCTTGGCCATTCAGGGACTTGACTTAAGGTCATTGGGAAATTTAAAACCTGCCTTCAACTTCTGAACAAAAATTCAAAGAAATGCAAAGAAAACACCTCTAACTCAGATGCTGAATAGAAGCAGGGGCTGGAAGGTACCATATACTGCCACACAGGCCACCCCTAGTCACCTGCTGCAGGCCATTGCCAGTCAACATACTGAGTGACTTTCAGTTTGACCCAGCAGGGCCATTCTTAGGTTCTTAGTGCAGCAAACCTAGAAATCTCCTTAAACCTATTGAACATTTGTCTTGAAAGTAGTGCTGACATGCTCTGCCCCTCAAGGGCCAGAAAAGCATCTCAAGTTGTAGCTTGAAGAGTTGGTAACATCTTGAAGGCCTTTTGAGTATTTTATTCAATTAGGACAATCGTATTTGCAGTGACTAAACATTCAGGTAATGCCTTCTTTTCAAGATGTTTGTTGAGAGAACATTGCATTTACAGCATGAGCTGAAAGCTCTTCACTTGTTTGCTATTTCGGCCATGGAGACTGAAGTTAAAGTTTGCACCTCAAGAGAAGGCTGTCAGCTGGATAACAGCTGGATCATTTGGGATGAGTCGATACAGAGTGGGCTTCCCAGGTATGCACACCTGTTCTTGAATTTTTATGGAATTTTTGTGTGTAATTTTCCATGTAAAAAGTAATATTGAGTTTGGCTGGTATCTGGGCTCCACTGGAAAAAAAAATCCATTTTATTTCTATTTGAAAATATGTTCAGAAATTTATCAACATCTCTTTTCACTTGAACCTCTTGAACTGAGGCAACAGAGGAAGGAAACTTGAAAAAACCCCAATGAACAACAGAGGAAACCTTGAACATTATTTATGAAAGAGCAGGAGATTAATATCCATGTACATTAGACACTTGATTAGATTGTGTTTCTTATGCTGTGTCATTTTGCCTCTAAGCTCCCTCTCTCGCCTTTTCTTCCATCTGCATTAAGAAAAAACTTAGTATAAATGTTTCTAGGTCATACAGCTCTGACAGATGTTCAAGTGATAAATATTTGCAGCCAGGGTAATTTTCAAAACCAGTGTCATTTTGTTGATTTAGGATTTTTCTGTACTTTGTATTTTTGTGCAAACACATAACTCTGGGAAATAAATTTGTCTTAATCAAAGAAATAGTAATTAAAAGGATTGTAGCTGAAACTGCTGATGTTGCTTCTGAATGCCACAAAAAATGGGATTTCAAGTGAGGCATGATGCTTCTCAAGTAGATTTAGGATATACAAAATGAATTGAAAATTTCTGTGTTAGAAATGATGTATGTAATGGAAAGCATGCACACTAATTTACTGCAAAAACCAGCAAAGCAGAAAGGAGAAAAATATAGGTAAAGCAAACAAAGATAGAGATAGAAAGAGAAGAGCAGGCGAAAGAGAAACTGCCTTTGAGAAACGGCGCTCTGAAGTCAGGAAGACAACTTGTGCATAGCTGAAAGAAACGTGTTAGGGGATGGCATCACTGCTGCAGTGCACTTCCCAGGGCACTTCCAGGCCAGCAAGCCACAAACAAAGCAAAAAGGAGTTTTCTTTTACATCGCAATTTTTTCACTTTTTTTCTTAAGCTTATTAAAAAAAAAAAAGTGGGGAGAAAGAGCAATATGTATTTGTGTCCTTCTAATAAAAAATAATTAATCCCTGTCTAGATGTTTTATTTTTATTGCTCCTGACCCTCCAGACTTCTGACCCAGATTAAGCAGGAATGTTTACACCAGCTAAGATCTGGGTGAAGAAATTTTACCTAAGCCACTGGCTGAAACTCCATGTGGGCTTTATTCATCACCGATGGGGAATATTTCTGTGCACTAGAAATGAAAAGGCAAGGAGCCTGCATTTCCAACTTTTCAGGTTTTAAAAACCTCTCTTCCTTTGGATATATTGGCTTCATGAAAAGCAAACGCTGGTAGATTCATGCTGTGGAGAAAAGAAAATGTGTTTTTCACCTTTTCCTTGCCAAAGTGCTTGAGCTAAGAAGTGATCAAGGCCACACAGGCAGAAAACCTCTGCATTCACAAGGGAAGCAATCCTGCCTCTGCTGTGGGAAAGTAACAGAAATGAATTAAAACCACCTCAAAGGGCTAGAAAAATCTATATTCCTGGCTGCTTTACTGCAGCAAACAGCACATTTCCTGCCTGACAGATCTGAAATGCTGTGTGAAGTGTGGTGAGGAGGGAAGCCTTGGACAGGGATGCCTGGACCCTCAGTAGGCACCACTTTTTAGCAGAAGAGAGGAAACTGTGGTGGGAAGGATAATGCCAGCAGCACTCTTGGCTGTGGCTTTCATCTTGTCTTCTGTGCAGGGACAGAGGGCAGGGCCTGAATTACTTTGTAGACTGTGGATGGCACGGGAAAGACAGCAAAGAGAGGTGAAAGTTCCTCCAGTTTCCATTATGGGAACCCAGAGTTCTGTAGGAGAGGAAGTTCCTTGGAGGAGCAGGTCCTCCCCAGGCTGCCCTCCACCTGAGACCTTCCCACTGCCTGTGGGGAATGTGGGAGCCGTGATTCCCTCAGGGCAGGCCACAGAAGACAATCTCCCTTTTCCCAAGTTTCCAGCCCCTGGCCCCACTGCTTTTGCAGGTCTGGCTTCTACTGGGGCCATCCCACCTCACCCCAAGGCCACAACGCTTTTCTTCCTCTCCCTTTCACCCTCCACTGGCTGCCCTTCCCAGCTCTACTTCCAGACACTTCTAATCGGTTAGCATTCCCAGAGCTCTTGAGCAACATTGTGCCTTTTAGAAGGAAAAAGAAAACTTCTATTTTATTTGAGACACTGCTATTATTTTACTAAAGGAGTCTAATCATAAAATCACAGAATGGTTTGGGTTGGAAGGGACTTTTAAAGGTCATCCAAGTCCAAACCCCCTGTGATGGCAGAGACACCACTGAGTAGACCAGGTTGCTCAAAGCCTCAGCCTTGAACATTTCTGGGGAGGGGGCATCCACAGCTTCTCTGGACAACCTTTTCCAGTGCCTCACCGTCTTCACATTTCTTCCTGATATCTAATCTAAATCTACCCTCTTTCAGTTTAAAGCCATTGCCTCTTGTCCTATCGTTACATGCTCTTGTAAAAAGTCCCTCTCCTGTTCTCTTGTAGCCCCTTTAGGTACAGGAAGGTGCTCTAAGGTCTGCCCAGGGCCTTCTCCAGGCTGAAGAACCCCAGCTCACCCAGCCTGTCTTCATAGAAGAGGTGTTTCAGCCCTCGGGATAACTTCATGGCCCTCCTCTTGTAATCAATCTTGGTGTGCAGGTGCACGTAGGGTAGATGACTGCACCCTCTGCTGGGTACTTTACAGAGCGGGAAAGAGTGCTCTCATCTCTTCCTTCAACCAATATTTTGTCCAGGACTTTGCTTATCTGATTGTCCTGAGGGTGCTGGGAATAGAAGAACCTTTTTTTAATAACATTTCTGGTATGGTTGTGCTCACAGGCCATACCACATGCCAGGGCTGCACACATATACACAGCCAACACTGAGAGCCCAAAAGACAAGACAGAATGAAGCAGGACACAAGACCCCTTGTTCCAGCATCTCTAGAAAGGTTGCCTTTCTCCTCCAGCACTGACCCACATTCCCCTGCCCAGGCACTTGCAGCTTGTCCTGTGGGAAGGGAAGCTTTAGAGGAAAGCCTTGGGCGACCAAGAAGAATTTGTGCAGATGTTGATCAACTTAAGTGCTCCTAATTTGGGGGAATGTTGCCAAAAGTTGGGAGGAAGGAAAGTTCACTCCTTGCATTTTGTTGATTGAAAAGAGTAAATGTGTTTTGCATCTCAGTTCTCAGACAAATTTGATTTCCCCTCTCTTGTAAGGGCCTAGAACTTTCAATAATTTCCTGTCAGTAACCTCAAAGTATAACAGTATTTGTAAAGATCCACTTTCTTTTTCGCTTTTCCTTCCCTTCTTTGAGAGGAAAATCTTGTGGCATTTGCAATGCAGAGATTATTTGTCAGAAAGGGTTAATTCTTTTGCAGGCATCCAGCACTTGTTCAGTACAGGATTTTTGTATCCATGCAGTCAAGGAACTCTTCACAAAATCCTCCTTTCATTTTAGCCTTCAGACATAACTCCAGGTATTTCTCTTCTATTTCTGCCATAAGACAACTTGATCACGTTGAATCAGAATAATACACACAATATAAATACAGTGGGCACCTATTGAAAGTCAAATGCATGATAACAAGGGGGGGGGCCAGTGGCACCCTGATTTCTCCTGGAAGTCATTTGTGCTCATGAAGGGTTCAAGTCATGGCAATAAAAGAGGATTTTCTAGTATCAGATCAAGTGTCAGCACTGTATCAGAAGAGCTTTAATTCCCCCAGGTTGGTGAGTGAACTGGAGTTTTCTTCAACATAATATTGTAATAGTGTTGTTGAGAGTAAAAATTACTGAATTAATCAGAGGCTGATGGTAAGCTTAAATTTTATTGCTGTTCACATTCAGGCAGTAAAAACGCTGCTTCTTTTTGTTTCGGTTCCTTTTTTTCTTTTTTTCCGGAATTAGATGAAGGAAACAAAACATTTGAAGATGACTCTGCAGTTGTTATTCAGCTGCTGTGACTTCTCCACCGCTTTCCTCTGCATGAAGAATGCTTTCTGAAACTGAGTAACAAATCAGTAGTGGGCCAAAGGAAATACAGATAGACAGAGATGTGCCATGATAGGACCAGAGATAACAGTCACAGGATGCAGCAAGGGACTTTCCATCCACATATGGGGGAAATGGGAAAACAGAAGTCTCAATGGGTGGGTCACGTGCTGGAAACAGGGCCTGGGCAGGGTGCAGCCTCTGCCACCCTGAAGATTTGCTACACTTCACTAAACAATGTCCCGGACAACCTTGGGATCCCTACATAACTTTGAGGCTGACTCTGGTTTGAATAGCAGATTGGATTACATGACATCCACAGTAACCTAAATTTTCCTTGGGTTCAGTGGAATTTTGGATACATATTTCTTTTAAAGTCATTAAGTTTCCCTCCTGATCCCACCCATCTCCTATGAAAATCAAGTATTTAAAATTAAAATTTGCCATTTCCTAAACAGCCTTAATTTAAGGACATAACCTCTCTCTACCTACAGATGCCCATATTACATCCAGCTTTCATCCTGTTCTTCTGGGCAATAACCATCTCTTTTTGATGTGCCTTTTTCAAGTTTTGGTGCCTCTGGGCACTACTACAGTAATGAAAATGCATTTCTCCAGGCATGCCCCAAGGGGAGGACTGAGTTTATTGCTGAAGAGCACAAGAAGTTTTCACCAAATCTCCTGGTTTTTCTCACTCCCCTCAGGCCCTGTGCTCCTTGCACTACTGCTACTGTGTACCCATGCAATACTTCAGCTGTGGCCCTGTGGAGTGCATAGGGGGCAAAGGACCGCCAGATACCCAGTGCCATGGAGCAAAAATGCTCAAATGCCTGGGGATCCCTGGGGGCTGACCCCGTATCTCAGCACGTGCTGGCCCTCCTGTGCATGAGGAGGACAGTCCTGCTTCAACATCCCTCTCTGGGACAGAATCAGCAAAAACATTTTTAGCAACCAACTGGCACCAGAACATGCTCAGGGTTCCCTGGAGACCACCTTCCCCCTCCTTCCCTCTGGCTCAGGGTTGATGGTGTGGTGGTCCTGGAGGGAGCAGGCTGTGGCAAAGCTCGTGCCAGCATTTCAGCCCGGACTGCTCATCTGTGTGGTGTTTCAGGGCAGGGTTGGAGGGAGGCTACATTCACTCTGGCCTGAGAGAAATGGTCCAGAAAAAACAGAGGGAAATTCTTACAATTGACGGTGTGGTTTTGAAATCAGCACAAAAAGTTGGGTTGCTGAGTAAGATCAAGGTAAGAGCATCATGTGAAGTGTTGATTCAGCCTCTCCTGTAACAAAGAGAAACAGCCTGTCAGTGCCAGCCAGGAATGCTTAAATCACCTGTGCCTCAATGGAGCCAAAACACAGAAAGAATCTAACAGGCTGAAAAACACCATTAAAGGTGTTTATGTGTACTCACATTTGGCTTGAGGAAACCTGTTCGTGCCCATGTTCAAACTGAGAGTAATGTGTGTGCAAGGCCACTTCCACCCAGCCATGACACAATTGTTAATTGACACAATAATGACACGGTATCAAAATAATCACAAAAGCTTTTTGCCCAAGAGATCTGTTGGGTGGTACCTGCCTTGGAACTGTACCTGTATTTTCCAAATGTCTTGCAAAAGCTTTGGTTCCCCTTCCAGAACGTGGGAAAAGGAGGTGCAAGGGGAGTGTTTGCCTTGGGTGACAGCCTGGGCACATCTGCTCTGCAGTGCTCTGCTGGCCACTGCCCCAAACCCGCCCAGTTTTCACGGGAACCAGCCCAGAAAAACAAGCTTGTCCCACATTTTCCAGAAGATGGAGCTCAAGAGTCTCCCATGTGCAATAGTAAAAGGTTGTCTGTGGATGGGGAATTCGGGAAGATAAACATTGCTCCTGGGGAGATACCTGAATAATAATTTTGTAGCAAAAGGCTTAAAATACCTTCTTGTGAGAAAAGGAAGTACGCTCCCTCCCCCTGCTCCCCAAAAGTGTGTCTAGAAATGATACAGAAACTGTGAATTTTAGTCTTCAGTAAAAGATAAATGCAAAAGTATAGTTTATTTGTGAGAGAAACAGAATAAGGTGCAAACCAAGAACATACCAGCTGCTAAAGTAGGAACTATACATTTTCTGAAGTATTTTTGTGCTCTCCACCACCACCTCCCACAACGTTTAATATTCTTACTGGTCAGAAACTGCATTCCTTGGGAAAAACATAAGAAAACAAGGACGAGATTCTTATTTTCTTGAGACTGAGCCCACCACTAAAAGGCGATTTCCAGAATGACTTACAACATTTTCCAATTGCTGCAAGAGGAATGACAGACAAGGCAGATTGAACCACCTCTTCAGGACAGAGGCATGCACGTACAAGAGGTCAGCAGGAATTTGCAGAGATTAACAACTAAAACCATCTGCACTCTGGAAAAAATCAAACCCACACCATATAGTGTGTGGGAAATCCATGCAGTAACACCAAAATCCCTGGGGGTCCTATTAGTCAGACCACAAGATAGCCATGAGAAAACAGTCCAAATGAAAATTATTAGCAGCTTGCTGTCTTCATGTTCACCACAGAGCAGTCTAGTATAGCTTTTGAAAGAAAAATATGAGGTAATCCTCTGATAAGCTCTTTGGGCATTGATAACAACTTCCTTCAAACCCAGATGGATTTTTATATCCGGTCTCAGCTGCCCAGCTCCATACTTAAGTATTCACACTCCCAATCTAACCAAGATGATGTTGATGTAAAGTAGTAAATATTTGTTTTTATGATACTGTTATGGTATCCATGTACTATTGTATATCATATAAAGAGAAATTTCTATAACTTAGCTTTTAAATAGATCTGAGTTAAGCTGAACTAATAAAAGCTGGAGTGAATTCTGCTCCTATAGAATATCTGAAGGCCAGATACTAGGAAATTTGAAATCTCACAATGTCCATTTTGGAACTGTGAAAAATACTATCTACATATCTATAAATCCATAGTGCCAAATAGGCTGCTGTTACTGCCTGGGGTTATGAAATTCCCAGACTTATTAAGTCCTGTTTCCTTCCCCCTGCAAGACTGAGAGAACATAGAAGTCTCTGACAGGTCAGCTCTCAGGGATTTCTTTCCTCCAATTCCTTCCTCCTTTGGGTTTTCCTATTATAAAAGACCCTGTGCACCTGCCTGTTTCCTCCTTGGGGGAAATGTGAGTGCACATTGCCAGGTCACGTCCAGCCTTTCACCCACCAATATCCCCAGGGCTAACCAGGAGCGTGACTCAGGCACAGCACAATCCCACTGTACGATGGGCCTCTCTTTTCAGCAATATTACCTCTATAAATTTGATTGGAAATTCCTCCCAGGCGGGCTTTGTGAGAATATCTTCGGACTAATATCCAGGACTAGGGCAGTGAATTGTGCTCTGGAAGCACTCTCTGCTCAAGGCTGCACACAAGAAAAGTCCCAAGTACTGACTGAGACAACCAGCCTTTAGATATTCAGTGCTGGTGAGCAGAGGCCCTTCTTTTCCGTTCAGAAGTGTCCTTTTCAATGTTTCAAGTACAATTTTTATGATGCACATTTATTATTGGACCTTTTATAGGCATCTATTGGATGCAAAGTCAGCTAAAGACAAATCAGTTTGTTTACTTTTGTAACAAATGTTTTTGACCTGACTTTGCTACTAACCTTTTTATTTCAAAATTAGTGTTGAAATGCAAGATTTTCCACAAACTTCTTAAATCTGCTGCTGGAGGCCAATTACTGTGAGTTTATGCAGAGATCAGTGCAGAAGAAGACTATTCCTGAGATATTGAATAAGCAGTGCGCTTTCAGGAACACCGAGTAAAGTTGATAAACAAGGCTGAAAGCAAAGAGAAGACTGAGGATGATTTTCTCTGCTGAAAAGGGAGTCTGGAAGGGGAAAAAAGTAAAACCAAAATATAATAAAATGAGATTTAGTGAATTCCTCTTTTGTAACTTAATGATAAAATGGACAGGACATAAATCAATTATCAAAGAAAAAATAAAGCGTCAGACGACCCTGAATCAGACACTGACAATTTGGAAAGCAAATTAGGCGAAGAAAACTTTGCTTTTGTCTGGCTGGAAAAAGATTTGTGTCAAATATTTATTACAGCACAGGCTCCTGGGCTATATATTTATTATAGCACAGCATCCTGCCCTAGTTGTGTGGAACTGAACCTCCCCCCACTTCCGTAAACCTGCAGGGATAAATGTATCCCTGAGACTTGAAAACAAAGGTAAAGCCAGATTCTGCCTGAGACTTGACCATCTTCACCTAGTGCTAGTGGAGAGGTACAGTTTGAACACACTCTTCCTTGTAATCCACAGGTTTTGGTTGAAGTGCAGCCACTGAAGTGTTAGTTACATGCCAGAAAAACTGGCAGATTAGACCCATGGGGGCAACTGTGTTTAACTGGGTAAAGATAAAACATGATTCACTGCTCTGTGGTAGCTTGTGCCTTGCAGGAGGTTGCAGCTGACCATGCCTTTCCCACAGCTAAGGACAGTCACTCCTGTTCTTTAAACATATTTATTTCGTTTCATTTTTTCCCTCCTTTTTTTGTGCTTTTATTTTTTCGCAGGGAAACTTACGTGGTTTGGTTAATGGCACCCAGATTGATAATCTGTGATACAGAGTACAGATAAATGGATTCTTAACACCAGGTATAACAAGCCTTGAGATGGACACATGCAGTAACTCTGCCTGCACAGTGGAGACCACAAACTCTTCACTCTCATGTTGTGCTTGGGGACATGGGGGTCAGAAGAGCAATATCTTGGACTAACTGCCTCTGAAACGACTTCAAATTTCCTGTTAGTGTGTTCAACATGACAGATAGCTTCTCTCCTTTTCAAAATGATGACCTATTTTTCTACTGTCACTGCAGAACACATTATCATAAACCGCAGTTTTCAAATTTATTGCTCTGGACCCTAGAATCATTATTTATAAGAATTATAAGGTTGTCTACATGTTTTATTTTCAGCATTAAACATGACTGAAGTTTAGAATGAGCTATTTTCCATTCTTACCTAATTTTGTAGGCCAGAAGTGCAGTGTGTGGGTGTCAAAATACAAAAGGTTTCAGAGTTTCCAAAATTATAGCATTTTCCAAACTATTTCCAATGTTAGGGTTTGAAATAAAGTGGAATACCATTTCACATGCATTTATTTTCTTTCTTGAAATATAAAATTAAAATAATATCTGCTTGCAGGGTGAAATAACTGTGGACTAGATCTTTAGGTTGGAAAAGACCTGAATACTACAGCAAACCAATAATTCTGTACTGTACAAAAAATGTTTTCAAAACAGTCTTTGAAAGAAGTGTGGCATTTAAGCAATGCATCTTCATATTCTTGAAGTATCCAAACAGCCTCACCTCTGTCTTTTTTGCAAGGTCAAGCTCTTTTTCTCTCTTTCAGCTATGTTTGTCTGTCATTTGGATACATGTTCTTCCCTTGCAGGGAAAGAAATCTCCCACTGAATGACCTCTAGACTAGAGAAAACTTGGCTTCAAATTTGTCTTTATTTCCTGGCAACTAATACTAAAGGAAAGCCTGGAGGCTGAGTCTTGTTCTTTTCTTGGGAGAAAGTGGAGAAGGAAATATCTAACTCCAATATCTAACTTTGTCCCAGTGGTGTTTTTAGAAAAAAAAATCCTCTCCTCTAGTTCAGCGTGTGCATTTTGAAGCAATGAGTCAAAGCTGGCTGGGAGGCTTCCTCTGCAGACAAAGAGAAAGTTTTACACCGATGGGATGTGACATCCTTTGAAAGTGCCTGGATATCCATACACATGCTGACTAGAGAAGGAGCCTACTAACTACAAGTAGGTAAGTAAAACAATGTCTTTCTCTGCCCTCAAGGTAAGTGCGGCTTGTCTGTAAAGGAACAGCAATAAATGGGGTTTCTCCCCCAAATACTGTTTCTGTGGGTGAATAAATGAAGGAAGTGTTTCAAGATCAGTCCTCTGGAGACAAAATGAGAACAAGTTCAAACCAAGTACTTCATGATCACTGACAGGTAGTTTGGTCTTGGTTGCTGATCGATACTACGACCAGGTCAGAGAAAGGCAACATGTCACCAGCAATATCGGGTTATTGTCCACTTCACTTTCACTGAGCACTCCCACAACACTGTTTTCTGTATGTTTCACCAGAAATCTGGGGCTACAGAAACATCCCAGATTTACTCTGGATTTGTGAACCATGCCACTCTTAAGTGTCTACATTTTGACACAGAGGCCATGAAAACTTTGCATATGGCATTTAACAAATTTCTTCCCCGAGGAACTGTAAAATTTTAAAAAATGTTTCCAAAACTATGGCTTTATAAACCAAACAGTCTTTCAAATGGATCCTGTACACTGCAACCTGTTAATTGTATCTTTATCCTTGTTCATATTCCTGTCCTGCCATGGAAAATAACACTTCTAATTGTTCTTGTGTGTGCCACACTTTGACAGCATATTTTACCGATAGCAGACTTCTTGAGCTAAGGTTAACAGTTGAGGAGTAGTAAAATATCTGGAGCCCACAGACATCCTGCATTCATAAAATTTTAGAAACATCTCACATTTGTCTCTATTGTGCAAATGCTAGAGTAAACTCAATATATCTGTGCTAAGAAGAGTTCATATACTCCAGAACACAATCTGACATTTACTCTCATTTATTTTGAAATGCAAATGAATCTAGTTTATTCAGGATTCTTTTGCAGCTTACCGTCTTATTAGTGATCATGCTGATAACTTGAATTTCTGAAATGTTGTTGCTAAGCAATGCAACTTCAGGCATGTAATGAGGCTTTCCAGTGGCTACTTGAAGATGAAGAAAATTATCTCAGCTTCACAGGTTGTTTGATCATCAACCACATTATAATGGTTGGATGATAAATAAGTTTTCAGCTTGCCCTCATTCTCCTGCAAATAATTTATTTTTGTATGGTAACTGAGGATCATACAGTATCAAGAAGAAAGTTGTATATTTTGGGATGCAAAGGCAGAACCAAAGAACTTGTGTAGTTCCTTTGTGTAACTTTCTATAAAAAGAAAATCCCTTCCTGCAGCTCGTTGCTTCAGGGAACAGTACAGGAAAATTAAGATTCAAATTCCCAGCAGGACTGCTCCCCACACAAGGTGATGCTGCCCCTTGACCCCTTGCAGTGCAGATCTCCCGTTGGTGGGACCTGACTGAGGAGAGCCTCCAGCCGTGACAGGAGCAGGCAGCTGTGCTGGGCTGCGTGGTGGGGCAAGTCTTCTTGCACAGGCTTTGTTCCTGGGAAGCAAAAACCATACATGGAACTGGGACAGGTTAAATTCCTCTGACTTGGCCCAGCTTGGAGCTCCCCAGGGCATCCATGCAGAGCTTCTGTTCCAGGCGCTCCATAACCCAGCAGTACCACCTGGAGTCTGGCTATTCTTGAATCAGCTTTCCATTATTTTCCTCCATCACTGCAAAGTCCAGTCACTTCAGCCTACTGTCAAGAATCTGACATTTCCCTTTTTCTGTGGGATGATCCTGGAGCTCTTCCTTTTCATTTCTCCTCCATTACAACACCTGCACCTGAAGTACATGGGAAACATGTCCTGAACAGCTAACCTACTCTTCTGCGTGCTGCTCAAGGGAAAATAGGTCCACCTTGACCTTCATCTCCCAGTGTCTCAACCCTCCACCCACTGTAGAGGCAACATCTACAAGGAAGTGCAACTAAACCAGCACCTGAAGTATTCAGAAGTAATAATAAGGCTAAAGAAAAGGCCAGGGGAAAATAGATCAGAACTGGTTTGAAAAGTCTGCAATAGACAAAGCCTGGGGCTAAAAACTGGAGAAAAAAGGAAATAAAATAAAATATTGACCTCCTGCTCAGCAAGTGCCTTACCTTCTCCCATGCACTTCACACTGCAGAAGACCAAGTGAGAAAGGTTGTGTAAGACTGTGCCACAAAAGTCATGCAAGTGGAATTCAAGTTGTACAAATAACTGTCACATTGTCTCTTCAGTGCCTCATTTTTGCAGATTTTGCATATATTTTTGAAGTAGGTGGGTGTTTTGTATATGTCCGTGGTATTGGTGTACAGGGCTTTCCTTGAGGAATCTTGCTAGAATAAAGATGGCTCCTGCTACTGAAAGTCCCTTTTGCAAAATTACAGAGCAGTCTCGCATTGAAAAATTGAAAGTGTAATGTGAGATGATGCAATTCTTGCCCTGAAGGATTTATTTTTATATACTTTTCCCCCTGAACAAGTCAATGTTCAGAGTGAGGCAGTAGTTTTAGAGTAGTCACCCACCCAGCCAAGACACATTTTTCTGTGGGTGAAGGAGTAATATTTTTCTGTCTTCATCAAGACAAACTTTAGGCTGTTTAACAATTAAAACCTTAAGGATTTAGTCCTGGAAAAGATAACATTTTAAAGGTGGTGGGTTTGAGCATCTTTGATTTAATTTCTGGCCAAAAAGCCACTAAATCCGTACTTGCAGTGTGTAGACACGAACCTAATCTAGACATCAGATTAATTTCCTTACCTGTGGGCAAGCAAGCCTTAAAACTCCTGCAGCAAAACGTTTGTGTTATATTCAGTGCACTGTTCTTGTCACTGCTAAATGTTTGTGCTCCGGGAGACATTTCTGTTCATTTTGCTCCTGCATGTTCCATGGATGCCCCTGACTGTCAGTAGGTGCATCACTGGCTGCATCCTATTATAGTCACAGCCAGCTATGTTGAATCATATAAGGAAGGGAAAGCATGTGGGGAAAGGTGGGATGATGGGAAGATTCTGTACTTTTAAGGAAGGAGGAGAAATTGGAAATTTAAAAAAACCAGATGCCCAAGGCTTAATTCAGAGCTGTTGTGCAGCAGCACAAGATACTCTCATTCACATAAACCTGGCATGAAAGCACATATCCCTCCTTTCCTGTGCTGAGAAAGCCAGGTGAGGGCACAGGCTCTGAGCTCCTGTGGAGAATGTCACCCCAGGCAGGCAGCACACCTCGTATTTCAGCCCCGCAGCATCAGCGCTGGGCAAGGAGCTCAGCGACTTTGATCCTCATAATGATTTTTGTCTTATCGCTGCTGTTTGCTGGTGCAGGAGCAGTCAGGTTTTATTGGCTTGCACAGTTCCCTTCCTCAGTGGTACACACAGTCTGTGACTATCTGGGAAAGGGATTTATTTTCTGTATCTGTGATAAAATGTTTTCAGTTAAGTCATTAATCTTTTAGGCTGACATTTAACCCTATACGGGCCTAGGATTTCAGCAGCTGGCATCCTCTGCATGAAAAGGCTGGCTAATTAATATCCTTCATTTCCAGTCAGTTAGGAGGAATATCTTTTCTAACACAGAAATAGCACTGTCAAAAAAAAAGATACAACAACTAACATTCAATGAGAATAATCTGATAATGTAATCAAAGATTCTCTCTAGCGTGGCAGTTAAAATTAAACATTGTGAACAGAGCATAATGTTCCCATCTCTTAACAAGTTCACAAATACTTTAACCCTTAGCAGCCTGGATAATTCCAGCATGTTAAGCTTGTTGGACACGATCAAGCCACACACATGAATGTGAATACACGCACACACAGACAGGAAAAAAGCAAAGCATTTAAAAAATAAAAATCTCCTTTCTGTACTATTTTATGCTTTTTACATTTCTTGACATTTCTACATTGCTTTCTATCCTGTTTTACTGCTGGTTTTTACTTCCACTACCAGCACCTCTGTGCGCTGCTCTGCTCAGGCAGCCCAGCCCATGCTTAGGGAGCTCTGGCAGGTGGCAGTGAAGGAGATGGGCCAGGGAAGGAAATTGGATGGAAAGAGGATGCTAGTCCCCAGGCTGGAGGCTACCCCGGGGACAGCTACAGGGTTAATGGGGAGTGGAATATGCAGAGAAATGTAGGAGAGGAGCCTGAGGAAAGAAAAGGATCCATAGCAGCCCAAGGACTGAGCTTAGTGATCTGTGTCCTGATCCCCCTGGGCCACAGCAGTGCTTCCTCTGCGCCATATGGGAGGGAGCGACTTAAGTGGTTCAGGCAGGTCTTGCTGGGGGCTCCTCATTCATGAGGAAGCTGATCAAAGGAGTCAGGCAAACGGCTTCTAAACTTGGGGTGAACAAGAGGATTTGTATTGCCTGTGCCACCTTCAAGGTCACTGATTTCATTATGAGGTCAAGCTCATGACAATGATCAGTCCTCACTGTGTGAATGACAAAGGCTGGATGGGAGAAAGTTTAGCTTCTGGTCCTCTTGTGAATGGACAGAAATGCTTTTTAGCCATTGTAATTCAAGAATCCTCAGTCAAGAAGGAGACGGTGCCTCTAGAAATAAGATTAACAGCTAGTGAGCCTCACAAGAGGGCTTGAGGATTGATTAATACACTGGGACTGCTCGATAGCAAAGAAGTGCTACATATCAACTTACCCAGGGAACTGCCAATGCTGCATGAGATTAGAGCACGAGCCCATGATCCTCAGACATACAATCTTTCTTCAAGTGTTACATGCTAGACCTTGTAACAGAGTGATTGCAGATGAAGATGTATGGAGGGCCAGTGACCCAGGTGAGGAAGGTAAAGCCCCCAACATTTAACCACAGAAAACCTTCAGCTAAGGAATAGTATTATATGTGTTTGTATGTGTGTATTTCTTTTTGCATAAGTAATTGATAGCTCATTAACAACCCGTCAGAGTGAAAACTCCAGGGATAAAGAGCAGGCTTTCTGTTTGTATTTGAAAACCTAATACAAATAGAAGAAGGAAAGCAGTATTGGAGTCTGAGATTGTTGACTGCTGTGTAGCAGGATTTTTTTCTGGCTTCCAACTGCTATGATCAGCTGACGTCAGGGAGACAGGGAGTTTCCATCCTGACCGTAGGAGCTCCAGCTCTACTAGGTCTGTAACTTTTTTGCAGTAGGATTTTTAATGGTTTGCAGTATAATGTGCTTCTTGCACCCCAAGGGTTCTGATCTTTACAATGGCATAAAATAGTCAAATGGTTTTCTTCTGGCTTAAAACCTAAGGGCTGGTAGAAGGAAAAAATTTCCCAGCCAGAGAAATTAAATATTTCAAGTACAGACATGAAAGGGAACCACCAGCCCTGTTGTACAAGGCTTGGAGAGGGTTAGGGACTGAGGAAACAGCAGCCTGGACCTGGAGCACCTAGTGATAATGCTGTCAGCAGGAGGATGCTCAAGGCTGACAGAAAAAAAGTGCTGATCAGAGAGCAACCTGTCTTTGGCAGGTGGCTCTGTGCACAGGCCAGTGCTGTGCAGTGTATAAAGTACTTTATCAACATTCTTTTGAGCCCTTTGGGTCAAGGGCTGAGCAAGGTTGCTGCCTTTCGATAGAATGGCTATTCCCTTCTTGCCAAGGGTTTGGCACAGGTACCAAGGAAATGGAAGATTTAGATCCAAGTTACACCGTGCCTTTCCATGCACCATCCATTTCATCCAGGAACTGCAACATAAGTGTTGAAACAACACAGGGTGAAGGAACCAAACTCAGCTTCCCCCTCTCCACCCTCCCAGTGTCCAAATGGTGGACTGTCACTATCCCCACTCTTCTCCTCTTGACCCAGCTCTAGGCATCTTGTCCATGAATGAGGGCAGAAAACCTGAGCGCCTTCACAAATGCAGCTCTCAAAAGATACTGGGATAAATAGGATACATTTTCCAAAAAGAATTAATTCTGTGCAGTTGTATATCAGACCAACCAAGGTATCTCATTTGAAAAACTTTGATAAATGAACTAGAAAATAATGCTGATCCAGGGTCAAAAGCAGCTTCTTTGCTCTTATGCTTGTTTCACAGCAGATCAGGTAATTAGGGGAAGACTGACGGAAGAGAAAACAGAAATGTGTACCTTGAAATATGTCAGACAAGTTTTGTTTTTAATATGTTTTGCAATAAAAAAGATCCCATGCCTTCCTCTTTTCTAGCATGTAAATAATTTTCAGATTTTAGCATAAATAAATTTTGCATAAACAGAATCTTTTATTTGTAACTGAATATGTAAGACAGACAAGACATTTAAAAATTATGGGAAAATTATTCATTTCCTCTGACAATTTCTAAAATCAAAGGCATGTATTTTGAAATAATACATACCAACTAGGAAACTAATTTTTAAAAAGTCTTTCACAAATGTTACCAAATTAAATATAACCTTCAGTGCTGTTTCTGAAACACATATTTTCTTATCAGAGGCTCCCCATGTTACATTTATTCTGTTGTGTTCCTTCTACATCATAGCACTGACAAAGAAATAGTCAATGACTGGAAAATACACATTTATGCAGAAGAAATAGGTGCATCAACACTTTCTTCTGAGTCTTTAAATGCTCTTCATCATTGTATTTAGCAGACAAAAGCAACATCTCATTCATAACGCAGGAAACTTAACAAAAGGCAAGCAGATATCATTGGTACTTGATCCTGTAAAATATTCAAATGGAAACAATGAGTTGCAGGTGAAGTAAAGAAAATAATCTTCATCTTGAGAAGAAAGAGAATGTTCTTTTCAACAATTGGACCAAAACCAGTAATAAATGTATTTTGCGAGGAACTGTGACAGGGCAGAATGGAAAAGGTCAGTGTGGAGCCCAGATTGCCTGCAATCATTAAACAGCAGCATTGTCTGGCGAGGCCTGAGCTGAGTGGAGCACGACAGGCGTGTCAGAGCCTGAAGCAAGGCCACAGAGACCGGGCAGCCACGGGCAGCCCCAGGGTCTGGAGCCTGAGCAAGGCTACAGGCGTACGAGGAGATCAGCCTGCACCATCCTGCAGCTTGTTACAGGCCCAAGGGCAAGAAGTGCCCCTCCTCCCCCAAACACAGATATTTCTTTTGAAACTGTGAAAGATAAATACAGAATTATTAATGATAAAGCCTGCAGACAGTGGGAAAGTGTGAGGGCATCTAGCCTGGAAGGCTCACTAGCCCTGGAGACTTCCAGCGAAACAGATGTGGCTGCTTTGCAGCTGTCTGCTGGTTCCAAGGAATCAAGGAACACAGATTTTGCATCTCACCCCTTTCCAGGCTAAGAGGTTTTTTTCTTTTTTCTGAAGCTTTCCTTCTGTTATGCTGAGCACTTTTCTCAGTTAAAAGTTTCAGTACAGATTTCATATTAAGCTTCATCTAAGATCAGCACCAGCAAAAGCATCTGCTGAGTGCCTGGAATTAGTCAGAAATTCCCCTTTCATCATAAGTGATTCCACATCCATCCATTATTCAACCGTCTTCTTAGATCAGTTTTAACCCCAGAGAGAAGTCAGATGAGACAGACCACCACTCTGATCAAGCCTGAAAATTCTGCTAGTCTTTGTAGCAGTGTTAATATTCTACAAATCACACAGGGTGTTTTTCTTAAGGTATTTGGTCACCTAACTTACACTGCAATAAATTTAAAGGCCTTTGAATAAATTCTTATGCAATAAACTCGTATTAAGATAAGAAACTCGTATTAGGATAAGAATGCTTGTCCTCACTTAAAATGAAATAAAAGATCTAAAGTCTGCTAATGAGCAGTGATATTCTTGAGTGCCAATTTAAATGGAAAAAATTGCTTTCATTATGCAGATTTTGATGCTGGCCGTGTCATGACACTGCTTTCTCCAGAGGATTAATTTAAGTCCAGTAAAGCAGAAAAGAATCCCCTTGAAAGTGATGAAGTGAACAAGAAGTGAAATTGATTTATGCAAAGTAAGAAAGTCCTGAAAGTGTTGTAGATTATGCAAATGATTAAAAAAAAAAGAACAGGAATAAAGTAATTTGAAATTTGGAGGGGAGAAAAATCAAATTACACAATACAAGAAACAGTAACTCTTCAGTTAAAAGTCTTTTTATTTGATTTTGTAAATGGAATAAGTTAATAATAACTTTAAAAGAAATTAAGAATGCAATGCATATTAAAATGAGCCCCAGTCTTGCCTGGGACTAAACCTTTGCCAACTCCTGTGACGGAAATATTGAATAAGAACACCCATGTGCGGTTATTTTTAAATAGCATCACTGCCTGCTGGCAGCTCAAATTGCAGTGCTTTAGAGAGTACAGAGAGAGGAATCTGATTAGTATCTGGTACAAGGTGCAAGTTCAGGCTCATTAGCCAGTGGTGATGAAAGCATTAACGCCCTTCAAGGAGTGCGTTTACTCTGAACACATTTGCTCATTAGGAGGATGAAGGTCTCTTTCCTCACAATGCATCTGAGCTGTGAAAGAGTTTAAGGAAGCTCTTTGCTTTATCAGGAGCTTTGTCTTCTCGTGCTGAGAAGCAAAGGGAGGTCCCATGGCACCATCATCAGGGATGGGACTGAATTCTCTTGGCAGTGCTTCTCATAGGGCAGCTGCCCACACCCAAGGTGTCAGCCAGGTTTTCCCTAAGGTACAGAAAGCGGAACTGGAACCCAGTTACTTGAGATGGACTCAGTAAAAATGCCCCCTGTAGAAAGAGAACACTCATTGCTATGGGCCAAAGAGTGGTTTAGATGACCAGTTTGCAGAGAATTGTCCACATTACCCTTGGGCAGATGAGTTGCAGCCTTTCTGCCTGGCACAGAGTCTTTGCCACTTTAGTCCAGCCACTGGTGCAGTGAATGTTATTTTCCCATGGATCAAGCCAGCATTTAAAGCCAGCAGGAATGGCAGCCTCCTGTTGCATCCTGAATGGCAGCCTTCTACTGCATCCAGTCACAGAGGTAGAAGAAATGAGGGAAGTAATTTGAAAGCGGACCCTTCAAGCACTGTTAGAGACAATCAGGAGTTTATTGAGAAAATGGCCTGGTCTGTAGCAACAGAAATGCCAGCAGCAATTGCACACATTTGAAAGAAACTTTTGCCCCAAGACACTTGCCATCTTTGACGTAGGATCAAGGCTGGACAGCAAAAGAGACAATTAATTGCTCATAGGACATGTCATTGTTCCTGTCCTCATTCTCCTTCAAATAAGGGGATTTGCTTCCAGGCCCACTTGAGCTGACTACTCTTTTCCTCCTTGTCTTCCAGAAAAGAATTCAAAACTTATCAGCAGAAGTGTGGCTGTAGAAAAGGCTCTTTCTTAATTCTTAGTCTCACCAAATTTAGCTGAACTATTGTGTTAGCTTTCTGGCACATGGCAGAGTAGTTATACACATGGAAGACATGCAAAACAAAGGAATTGTTCCATGTTCTTTCAAAGCTGCTTAAAATTTCTTCCCACTCTGCAGCCTGTTATTGTTCAGAGTAATGTGACACACTGACACCCCTTGCATGAATACTTGTGCACGGCTTTGTTAGCCTGGTACAAGTATTTCTACAAAAACACTAGCTTGTAAAGAGGGTCAAAATACAGATATGTTTGCTCAGTGAAAGTTTAGAGGAAAACAGAGATTGCAGTACATGCTCCAAGAAGGAATTTTTTTATTATTATTATTATTATTAACCCTCTCTTTCACAAGATTTCAATGTCTTTGATTACAAAATCTGCTCCTCAGACATGATGAACTGCCAAGCCATTGTGTTATTGTTGGGAAGGATGCTGTCTTCATCAGCTTTGTCAGCATTTTGTGTTGTGAGTTCCATTATACATGGCAAAAATAAAATGCACTGTGCAGGGAAAGATTCATATATATGCAACATAAAATCCCTCTACTGTGCCACATTTAAAAAGGGAATTCTGATATCCAAGAAAATGATCCTATCTGTACCTTTCATCCTTCTGATCTCCTATTAACTATGCATGGAATATGTTAAGGCGTTTTATTATTTTGGGGAATATTAGTTTAATATAAAGTTACATATTATTTCATCGTCACCAGCTGCATCTCTAGAAAGATGGTGACTTCGTGGGAATTGTCACAACAAGCGGTTACTCCAGTAAGAGATTTCTAATGAAAGGGAATTATACTGATTATTAATGAGTTCCAAATGAATTCAAGTCCCATGGTAATGGTAAGCTTAAAATAACACAGAGGCAAAAAATACTGCAATGGAAAACGGTTGGTCTGATCAGAGCTGTATTGAAATGTAGCTTCAAAAAAGTAATCAGACAGAACTGAGCCAATTTTACTTGAGAAAGTAATTGTTTCACTTATATCATGCTCACCTCCCAAAACAGTTCAGAAAAGAACCTCATGCTTCACTAGTCCATGGATTTTTTTACCTTCTCAAGAGAAAAATGCAAAATAACAAAAAGGAAAAAAAGAGGCTTGCACATTCAGAAGAGGCGAAAAAAAGAATGAGAGAGGAGTAAGAGACATTGATCATTCCCAAAATGTGTTAAAACTAAAGAAAGAAGGTGCAGTACGGAGGAGGTTGGTTATCCCCCAAAGCACCCCAGTGAAGCCTGAAGATAAATGCAATGTATTGTCAGCACAATGCCTTGCTATAAAGAAACTGGTGCCTTTGTTTACCATCCTGTGTTATAGACACTCAGAGAAGCCAAAGACAAAGGAAATAAAACTGTTAAATGTGGTCACATAGTGTTTTGAACAGAAGAAATGCTAGTTTTCTATCCTGGGAGGCAACTTCTGACATTGTAAGATTTGCATGGCTGGCAGCCCCAGGCACTACTGTCACTGTGCATCCTATGGTATGGAGGCGAGCCAGCAAAACTACAGAAACTATTTTGGCCAAAGTAAAGCTGAAATTTCTGGTACTCAGAATTTCTTTTTCAGTGTGGAATGAACTTCTGCCGCCTGTGTTTCTATGCTGGGCTGTGCAAGGTGGGCTGCCTTCGGCATGGAGCCCTCCCCTAGGCGGGATGCACCCTGCACTCGCTTCAAGTGCCAGGAGCCCTCTGTGCCCCGACCCCCAGCCCCCGTAGCTGCCAAGGAAGATTTAACAACTCACACGTGAAGTGACATAGAGGGAAGGAAAACGAAGTTTGCCACAGTGTAAACAGAACAAAAGTGCCTCCACAACATCTTTCCACCTGTGGCCATGCTCCATTAGGCTTCGCTGACATGGGCAAGGAGCAAGATGCATCTCTGCCCAGGGGCCTCTGGATTTTATTTGCTTTTTCTTTGTGAGGTTCTTCCAGAGAAAATGGACTGTGCTGTTTCTCTGATAGTGGATGCTATGGTCCCCTCTATGGAAAAAGGCTGTTTGAAGAAAACAACGGCCTAAACCAAGGGTGGTGAGCTTGGTAAGGCATGAGGGCATGAGTCCTCTTCTGGCTTAGTTGGGCTCCACGTACCACCTGTGTTGAACCAAGTAAAAGCACACTGGGGACAAGGCAGATTACTGTGGGGTTTGGCATCATGAATAAATTCATTCTTGTGCAGATTCCTAGAAAATTCCCCTTCTCCTCTTCTTTCTTTCCACTCCTGAGTTACTCATCCAGCAAGCAGCCACACGAGGCAGGCAAACCTTTGGACACAGAGCCGCTGGGCAGATTATAGCAAAAACTTGTAGCTGGTAAATTATGTTCTTAAAGACAGCAGTAATCTGTCAGTGATGTAAGTATTCCCAGCCAAGAGTGTTGTGTCAGTAAACTTAATCTGTAATTAACAGACTGCACATCCTTTGTTTCTGATGGCATTCACAATCTGGATTGTAATGACTTATGAAATATAAGTATGTCCCTTCCTTTTACAGAAAAGGATATTTCCAGTTTGTCATTCCTACTCGGTCTCTTTGAAGTTGTGGGATTCCAAAATCAAGCAGATAAGTGTCCAGCAAGAAAGCCCCATCTTCCTGTGATTTCTTAATATGTGTTAACATTATATTTCACTTCATTATGGTAGCTCATCTTCTCAGCATTACATTAAATGCTGAGGAGGAATACTTGTGACTGCTCAACAGCATTGCAAATCCAGATGTCCCACAGGGGATCAGATAGTTTTAAATGTTAGGAATTTGGGAAATCCCAAGAATCTCAGCTTTCTAAAGCACACACGGTATGTCAGGACAGGTAGCTAACCAATAGCGATGGATGAATACAATAAACTCACCAGAGTGCAATGGAGTACTAAAACGTTTTAATTTGAAACCAACAGCAGCATCTTTTCTCACTCCCTGGCAGATAAACAAGGTATCTGGGTTGCATTTCTTTGTTGTGTTGACCTGCTTCTCTGGGATTCCGTGTAGTGCTTAACAGGCTGGCATGGCTCATGCTACTGCAGGAACAGTGTGACCTTCCCCTTCTTCAGAGGGGCACTGGGCTGAGGTTAGGACCTGTTCTTGGCTGTGCACAATTGCTGGGACTGCCTTTCACATGCTTATCCCTGATGCATCCATCTCCCTTTGCACTTCATGGCACTATAGAAGTAATTTGCTGACACACAAAGTAAGCTGAGAGACACAAGCCTGGAAGTTTCCTGGTCTTTAACAGTCCTTTTTGACACGGGGAATGTGCGTGGCTGTCATTGATGTTTTTGCAATTGCAGTGCCTGAACAGAGGAACTCATGCATTTCAGGCACACAAAACATCTGCACATGGCTGAGAGCCATGGCACAAAACCTCCCACACAGCTTGGACCAGCACCTGGGGGACTGGTGGGATGCTCTACAGCAATTGAGACAGACCTGCATGGCTATGGTTAAGTCACGAGAATCTCAACCTCGGAGTAAAACTTGGAAAATACAAGATTTTGCAAATATAAAGCAAAAGTCCTAACATTTCAATCATAATTGCTCTTTCTTTGTTTTCCCACATTCCACTGCATAGGCTCAATTTATTCCTCTGGATATTCCCTGATTCAATATCAGTGGGGAAAACTGCGGGCAATCAAAGACAAATTGGGTATCTGCTTTGTGCTTGATAATCACATTTGAAGAAAAAAATTATCTCATATAAGGAGAAAGAAGAACTGAAAGAAGAACTAGACTAAGAATCTGATATTCCTGATGTCCATTTCTCAGTTAGAAGATATTTTGCAGTTACTTGTTCTTTTATATGTATGTGTGTGTGTGTTTATATTTTGCTTAAACCACACTTCTATTAATAACTTTTAAAAAGTTAACTTCTTTTTGCCCTTTGTCTGTCTTTTACTGCTGAATATGAAATACTAGTAGTAGTATTCTTAGAAATGATTTATTGTCTGATGTCAGCGTTTTATTTTTTCTTTGGGAAAATAAGCTTTTTCATAGCTATTTCAGAAGCTTAAATTAACCAGAAGGACCAGTGATTTTGAGAAATAAAAGAAAGAGTCAAAAGGAAATTACAATGATGAAAGGGAGAGAATAAGAAATAGAAAGGAGGCTGAAAGAAAGGAGAGAAAGTTAGGTGTGCAGTTTAGGCAATATTTATAAAAACCTGTGTTCTGTCACAGTCTTGCTTCTGCCAAATGCTATTTTGACAAGTAATAAAATGTAAGAAAGGTATGGAGGTTCAGCTGGCTTCAGCTCTCCTGTTCATAAGGTATGGAACACTTTTTTGAAGAAAAGATAGAAATGTCAGCATTTCTATTTTTGGGAAAAATGAGAAACAACAAGGTGGCTTGTCACAAGATCTGTCATCGCTATAACTCTCTCTGTATTCTGCAAGCTGGTTTTGAGCTTTGTGTCCATTTTGTGACCAGCTCACAGAAATTCATGTCTGGTCCACAGGTGGGCATTGCTGTTACTGTTAAGCATCATCAGGAAAGATGGGATCATCTGGAAACAGTTCAGATGACAGGGTGTGAATGGGCAGAGAAAACAGGAACATCTCATTGGGCCTGGCTGACCCAGACTTGTTGGCAGCTGAGCTGGGCTGTGCTGTACAGAGGGAAATCACAGGCTGAGGGGAGCAGCACCTCCTCATGGATGAGCAATTGCAAGGCCATGGCTGGAGCACTGTGTCCCCCAGCATGAGAGAGAGATTGACAAACTGGAGAGGATTGTATGGGATGGTCAGGGGAACGAAGCCCGTACCAAGTGAGGAAAGGCTTGAGAGGACTGGGTGTGTTAACCTTTTATTTGCTAAGAACCAGGCATGATCACAAGATAGATAACTAGTAAGCTATACAACTAAAATTGCAGATAGTTAAATGGATGCTTTAAAGACTTTTAGATGGCTCTAAAACTCTTAGATGGCTCTAAACGGAAGACCATGGAGTTTGAGCTCCATCCCTTCCCTTTCGCTCCTGTGCAAAGCCACCACAACGCACATGACTCGGGCTGCAGACGTTTCCTGTCCACTTAGCACAGAGTCAGTAATGCTCCTTACTCTTTCCACACAGAAATACTGCAAGATGAGGGTGGTTTATTGCCATCACTTTTCCACCCTTGTATTGTCAGAGCTGGTTTCCTCAGTGAGGGACAGCTCTTCCCAAAGGGGCATGAGCTGGGACCTGAGGGTGGTCCCAGCACAGGCCATGCCCTCACCAGCAGGTGCTGCCCACAGGCTCTGGCCATGGTGGGCAGAGACAATGGCTGTAACAAAGTCCACCAATGGCCCCTGACATGGGAGGTGAAGAAAAAGGGCCAAGGACCATCCAGGAGCTCCCGTCAGGAGCTGAAGGAGAGGAGGTAGGAGACAGGACAAGAGACAAGGCTGTGATGTACAACCAAGGGATCCCAACACAGAGCCAGCACTGCTGTGGTGTCAGTGGGGCAGGGACTGACCCAAGGCTGGGCTGAAATGGGGCTCCTGGCCCCAGGTGGATCCAGGAAAGGCTGGGCAGGTGCAGTAAAGCCCCTGGTGCCCTCAGGGTCCTGACATCTGTGTAGCCAGCTCCTTGTGAAGCAGGAGAAAGGATGAAATCTGTCCAGTAGTTGCTCAGAGTGTGACATTGCTTCAGGCACAACTGGCAGGGAAAAAAAAAAAGAAAAGTAGGTCTTTTCTCTCTCGGCAAGTTTTCTGGTGGATGAAATATGCAGGAATCTATTTTTGGAGGCGATCAAATAATGAGTGTGAGGAACTCACGTACTCTGTTGTGCTCACTGCATGGGAAACAAGGAGAGTAAAAAACACCCTTACCTCACCAGGTAGTTAACCAAGAACATCCTTATGCACTCACCACTATGTTCATATTTCACCTCAACAAAATTGAAATATCAAATGGGTTTTGTAGGCACCTTCCTAATGATTGAGACTTCTTTTGGGGGGAAAAGAAAAAAAAAATCATGGTGTTTCCCAAAATCTGGTTCACTGCGTGTGGCTGAGGTGTTGGGCAGGTTCAGAGATGTCCACCATGGACCAGAGCACAGGAAAACATGTACTCTAATTGCACCCTGATCTAAAAGTTCCCCTGTGGGCATTCAGCAGCTACAGTGGCACTCCACAGCCCGTGCACCCTGGTAGCTAGCAGCTGGCTCTGAGTGCAGGGAGTCAGGCCACAGCCTGCCCTCAGACACAGAAGATGTGGGAAGACATGGCTCCTCTTCACAGTGCAGCCTGGAGTCCTGCTAGCCCTGGGCCACAGCCCCAGGTTGCTCTGCCATGGAAACACAGCAGAGCTACCTGAGCTGGGCTCTACAGGACACCCCTCACCTGGCAGTCTGCCTCTTTCTAGTGGTTCAGTAAAGTTGCTCCAAACCACAGTTGCTTTTAACCTGAAGTACACCCAAAAAGGAAGGGGAGAAGGCAGTGAAAATAGATATTTGAGTCTCCCTGAACCTCATTCTTCCCCTTCAGATTTTAGGTAGGCTGCATTCAGCTCTATTTTCAAGCCAGTGATGCAGAAGCAGTGGATGTTCTTGGCAGCTGCCAAAACCTCACCTTGAGCATGTGATGCTCCCTCCCTCTGTCCGTTCCAGCAGTGCAGTGTGTGTCTGGGTCTGAGATCTGGGTCTGAGATCTGCCTTTGGGAAAAATTGACCTGTTGGCCTGGCCGGTAGGTAGGCAGGTGCTTTGCAGTGAATCATAAAACCCCTGCCCTTCCCCGGGACAGAGACCTTCTCCAAGCTGTGTCCACAGCCTCAGGCACAGTTTAGGGGGCAGCAGGGGTTCCCTGGCACTGGGACTCAGCCCGGCATTGGGACTCAGCCCAGCCTCACCTAAGCAGCAGGAAGTGGGTGGCATGGCCAAGCCTGTTCCCCTCCTGCCGTTCTGCTCTGCTGCATGCCAGACAGAAATTATCCCTTTGTTAATTTAAATAAACAGAAACACAGCGATGACAGGTTGTTTATTATAGGCTCTAGGCAAGAATCCCTGTTTTCAGGATCACGTGGAATTCTGTGGTAACAAAGTGAGGCAAACTGGGAAAATGCCTGCAGGACCCTTTGATTAATGCTATACTGCTCCTCCTGCCCCCTCCCCACATTTCCTACTGCTGCTTGCCTGAATTCGTGAATTAATTGAAAGCAGGCAATAACGGGATTTTTACAGATCTGAGCAAGGAAAAGTAGAGTAATGACCCGGTTAAGCCAGGCTCAGGTACTTAGCTTCAAAGGAGTGAGAATAACAATGTTTTGTCTCTACCCAGACAGGCTGGGAGACTCCTCCAGTAGCCAAGCCTGCTGTCACAGGAGCCCCTAACACCTCTAAGATTCCGAAAAAGGGCAGGGAATTATGCGAGCCAGGAAAAGCTGACAGGCTAAAGATACGTTTGAAAAAAAAAAAAAAAAATTAATCATGGGAAACAGGCTGCAAGCCTGATAGCCAGCTTCCAGTTCTCCATGTTGGGGAAAAATGCCATGTCTGCCTATGCTCCATCAAGGAAAATTAAGTATGAGTACAAATATAATGTGTAAGGCACCTCTCTTAAATCTGTTCTGCTAAGAGCTGTGCACCTTTTTGGCAAAATAAACAATAATTTTATTTCAGTTAAGCTGCTGTTGCAGGCTACCAGAAGACTAGTACTGGCAGCCCCACATCCCAAATTATGGGGTGAGAATTGCCGAGGTTCTGCAGGAGGTATCTCCTGGCACCCTGGGGAGAGAGAAAGGGAGAGGGGATCTTAGAGAGGCCCACAGCAGGGGTGGTAGCACAGCTAACCCAAAAGCCCTGGTGCAGGGGATTTAAGGCATCCTGGGGTGACATTGTACTTGTTCTGTCTAGGTCCTTCCTGGACACTGCAAGACCTGTCCTTATAATCCTACATTGTTGTCCAAATGATAATTTTTTTTCCTTATAAACCAGCCTGTAATTCCTCATAAATCCATCTCGCTGTCTCACAGAGATTGCATTGACTTTTCATTTTTCACTCCCTGTGGCATTCCATGGTTAGAGAAAACACTGTGGTGAGCTGGTCACGCTTCAATAGCTCTCTCACAAATGGACTTGTCAATAATTAAATTAATATATTTTCAGACAATGAAGAAAATATTTTCAGCAGAGCTGTGAGCTAGCAGTGCTCTGCTTTCAGAATATTTTGAGACCACAAAGGCCACTGCAGAATCTGAACCTAGCACATTAAAAAGAGAAACAAAAGCAACTGAGTTTCCACAGTCTTCATTAATTTAATTTAGCTGGAATAATTCATGTAGTATAGCCTCTCTGTAGTATATTTTATCTGGAGATGCAAAGGTTCAATAGAAAGCTGGGCAGTGTAATTATCTTTTTACAGGTGAGGAAGCAGAGATAATCTCCTTACTCAAACCTCAGCCAGCAGGCAGGATTTTCCTGAGGCAGGCACAAAGCCGCTTTCTACCAGGTGTTGTTCTGCAAGAAGGCAAACCTGGCCTCGTGTGTTACGAGAGTAACTCCAGAAATTTGGCTTCTAACTCTGAATGTGACACACGTAGGAGCTACACTTCTGCAAAAGAGGTCACTTAATTGACTTTAACAGTCAAGTGTTTAATTTAGTGCCACTCTGTGTCAACTGAATGAGTAGAACTCTGAAAACCACAAGTGATGGGGGCTCTCTTGGCAGTCTGGTGCCACCCAGCCTTTTGGCAGTCCTCTCCCGAGCTGTGGTTTCAGGACACAAAGTCTCCACACCGCAGAACAATCAGCAGTGCTAAGGGGCTGCTGCCCCACTGCCACCGCTTACCCAGCTCTCCTCACACACCAGACCTTCATGCAAACCTAGCACAGAACTGGCCCAGCTTAAAAATGACCAACTAAAAACACTCTTGGAGCAGGTCTGTTGATTCCTTCACCACATTCACAGTGTTGTGGGAACAACAGTGCCTCAGGCAGAAATCTGTTTGAGCAGAACAGTAGGAAGAGACAGGGTGGTGGGGAAGAGGAAAGGGAGGCCACCAACAGTTCAGACTGGTTCTGTCACCAAGGGCCTTATCTTACAAAGCCACAAAATGATGGTCCAACTTTTAGTAGCCCCTCCCTCATTTAAAAACAAATTTTTCAATGCATTTGAGCTTACTGGTCCAGGATACCCAGATTTGGGGTTGCATTTGCCAGTCTAAACTTTTAGAGCCCAGCTGAACAACACTCCAGGTGTATTTTCTTAGTTATTGCCAAGAGTCCCAATATCTGAGCCTGTGCCGTAACTATCCAGACTGGTACAAGAGATGGAGCTCTAAATATGCTTGAAGATTGTTTCTTGAAAATGGAAAATACTCAGAGTGAACATTCCATTTTTTGCCAGTCAAGGCAAAAGCTTGGTGAACCTTTAAAATGCATTCCACACAAAACTCAATCTGGCAGCAGTTATATGTGACTTTGCTATGATAGACAAAACCATTTTATCCTAAACTGCACATTGCCAAGAAGGGCAAGAGAAGCAAATAGGACACAAGAGAAATGTTTCCTAGAAGAGGATGGATAAAGGCATCACGCTACTACTGCAATAGTAGTCGCCAGTAATTAAGGATAGACTAACACTAACAAAATGCACTGATTGGTGGCATACAAGATAGCAGGCAGTCCTGAGGAAGCACTGTGATGATCAGTTCTGTTACTAGGAGAAAGAAATGTTAAACATGGTAGGAGGGACTTGAGTGCAACACTGATGGCTTCAGTTTTTCCTAGTCTTGTCTTCTTCCTTTCGTGCCTGTTTTACCAAGCATTTCACATTATTGTTGCTCAAATTCCCATCTTATTCCTTTTGCTGTTGCTCATAGTGTCAGTGTAGCAATTAGCTAGACAAGACAGGAGCTATTTGCTGTGATTTGCTCCTTAGATGTCAGACAGACTCTGGAGGAAAAAAAAAGTCAGAAACCAGACAGGAAGAAGTGAACCAAATAAAATCAGCAATCAGAAAAACAGAAGTAGTTGTATGAGAACATTTGTGGGCTAAAGTGAAATCTTACATGTTCTCAGAGAGAAAACCCTGATTTTGAAATTATTTTAGGACTTGTTATCATTGAGTTTAGAATAGGTTTGGTTTGTTTCTTTTTTCTGGGAAATAAGAGCCTGTTGAAATTAATTAAGTCTCACCCAGAATGAGAAACTGCATGTAAACCATCTTCAATAGTTAATTTAAAAAAAAAAACATCAGTCATCAAGGCACTTAAATTCCCCTCATGGTTTTGGGGCAAGGAAGGAAGGGAAGACAAGCGACGGAAAGCCACACGTATGTAACGTATTCTGTCATGTTCATACAAACTATCTGTGCTTTCAAAGTGGATTGTGCACTAGAGAAGAAAGAGATGCTATTTTGGGAGCTGAGGAGTAATAAAGCAAAGAGGTTTGTATCATTAAGTGGTCTGTACATAAAATTCCTCACCCTTCTACAGGAGCAAATTTTAAGTTGGTAACATCACCCCAATGTCTGATACGAGCCTCTGAGTGGCCGCAGTGCAGGCAGAGGAACTGCCAGCAATAATGACATGACAATAAGTCAACTTCACTGTAATGGAGGGCTTGAAAATGATGTTTGCTTGGAGGTCATCTGTCGACTGGAAAGGAAGGATGATGAAGAGTTCTCACGTAAAGTCGTTCTTTGTCTTACTGCAACTGACAAGCTCTGTGAAACTGGGTTCGGTAAAAATGACCCCAGCCATAAACAAAATGTTCCCCATGGATAGAGCAGAGCTTCCTAGCCTACCACACCTGTGAGCATTTCAACCAGAAATCTCTGGTGTTGTGTCCCAAAACATCCCGTGATACAGTAATTGTACATAACAGTCTACTTGAAAGTATTGCAGAGAGGCAGCAAAGTCTAGGCTGGCCTAGAGAGTTTAGGAGACTCAAACTGCAACTTAGGAAATTCTCACTAATAATCTGAGCTGAACTAGATCTCCAGGTGCCCAAATTGATAAAAAATTTAACGTAAAACTCACAGCTGTGCTATTCCATCTTCACCAGGGATGAGACTTACCCTAGAAACAAGTGGTTTAAAGGGGAAAGTGATTTAAACCAGTAAGTTTTACTTCGTAAAGTGGCCAGCTATTAATATGCAATGATCAGCTATGCTGTCTCTGTCAGCAGGCAAGGCTTTTTGCTCTGCTAAGAGGTGATTGTCCACCAGAGGCAAGGGTTACAGGGATATTGATAATGCACAGGGTTAACAATTCAGGCCTTGTTTACTACACAACGCTGCATTCTAAGGGAAATTTCTTCATTCTGATTAATTTTCTTCTTTTAAGAGCACATCCAGATACCTTCATATGGCTCCTTCTCTGTGACGCTACCAGTCACTCATCATCTTGAACCTGAAAATCACCAGCCACCCCTTTTTTATTATTTTAATCCAGTCAATGGATTGAAGTTGGCACACTGTAAAGCCTTGTCTCTACCAGAAAAGTGAGTCAGTTTAATTAAATTAATTTAATCTTAGGTAAATTACTATGATAGATGTACTGAAGCTGGTTTAGCCCATGTTCCTGTTGATTTATCTTGCATCAGTTCTGCTCCTGCCATGAATGCCAATCATGATTCTTTTTTAACCAGTGCACTCAGACTGGGAATGTCACAAGGCAAAGGAAAAAAGTCAAAGCTTAGGTTTTCTTCCTTCGCAGGAGCCAAATGGAGCTTGTTGATACCATGTTGTATGTTGCAAAAAAGTAGTGAAATGGTGGAAGAAGGGAAAGAAGATGGCACACAGACATAGAAATGGGCAAAACACATACAGTGGGGCAGGGTTTGGGGAGGAGAAAAATTTCAGGACAGCAGTGATGGTTGTAAACCTGTATTTTCCATCCCATTTAGCTGTCATTTCTCATCATTAAGTTTTCCTATACATAGGCAATAGTCTGTGCTGAAAAAACCTTTTCACCTGCTTCAAAATCATCCCCAAACACCACAAGATACTCCTGAAGAGCTCTTTGTGCCAGAAACATCAGCAGAGCTGACCTTCAGGCACATGGTAGCGATTGTAAAAAAAATATGGTTTGGCTTCCAGAGTATGCTCAGGGGGTCTCCAGGCTTTATGCTGAAAGCCTACAAAATTGTCACGCTGACATTTTCTGGGTATGTTTTGTTGCTATACTGTAGCTATTAAACCCTCCAGACCTTTCAGAAAGCTACTGCAGCTGCTTGCACTGCTTACTGTGACATAACCTTACAGCTTGTAAGGGGCCTACCAAGATTTCTATCTTGCTCTGTGCACAGATTACTGCTGCATTACCATTGGACACAGCTCCAGAGCTCATGTCCAGCTACTCAGTGTAAACACTTCCTCTGGGTACTGCAGCCTTGAAATAGTCTACAAAGCAAGAAGACAACGTCTCACTCTGTCTGAAATCCAGGCCCTTGGGAAAGACAGGCACATAGCTTTTATTTTATTGTACAATTCTTTTATTTTAAGCAAAACAACTGGAGTATGACTCCTGCCAGTGACTCTTGTACTCAGCCCCGTACACGGGGACATACGTCACCCACAGGGACTCCTAATCCAGCAGCTGCTCCAGCAGGTGGAAATACCATAATCAATTGTGGTATTATTCATAAAATCATAGAATGGTTTGGGTTGGAAGAGACCTTGAAGATGATCTAGTTCCAGCACTACTGATATGGGCAGGGACACCTTCATCTAGACCAGGTTGCTCAGGGCCCCATCCAACCTGGTCCTGAACACCTCCAGGGATGGGGCACCCACAACTTCTCTGGGTAACCTGTTCCAGTGCCTCACCACCCTCCCAGCAAAACCCCTCGTAATATCTAATCCCAATCTCTCTTTTAGTTTGAATCCATTCTCCCTTTTCCTGTCACTACATGCTCTCGTAAAAAGTCCCCTCCATCTTTCTTGCAGGCTCCCTTCAGGTACTGGAAGGCTGCAGCTAGGTCACCCCAAGCCGTCTTTTTTCCAAAGTGAACAAACCCAATTCTCTCAGCCTTTCCTTGTATGAGATGTGCTCCATCCCCCTGAANAAAGCCACACGTATGTAACGTATTCTGTCATGTTCATACAAACTATCTGTGCTTTCAAAGTGGATTGTGCACTAGAGAAGGAAGAGATGCTATTTTGGGAACTGAGGAGTAATAAAGCAAATAGGTTTGTATCATTAAGTGGTCTGTACATAAAATTCCTCACCCTTCTACAGGAGCAAATTTTAAGTTGGTAACATCACCCCAATGTCTGATACGAGCCTCTGAGTGGCCGCAGTGCAGGCAGAGGAACTGCCAGCAATAATGACATGACAATAAGTCAACTTCACTGTAATGGAGGGCTTGAAAATGATGTTTGCTTGGAGGTCATCTGTCGACTGGAAAGGAAGGATGATGAAGAGTTCTCACGTAAAGTCGTTCTTTGTCTTACTGCAACTGACAAGCTCTGTGAAACTGGGTTCGGTAAAAATGACCCCAGCCATAAACAAAATGTTCCCCATGGATAGAGCAGAGCTTCCTAGCCTACCACACCTGTGAGCATTTCAACCAGAAATCTCTGGTGTTGTGTCCCAAAACATCCCGTGATACAGTAATTGTACATAACAGTCTACTTGAAAGTATTGCAGAGAGGCAGCAAAGTCTAGGCTGGCCTAGAGAGTTTAGGAGACTCAAACTGCAACTTAGGAAATTCTCACTAATAATCTGAGCTGAACTAGATCTCCAGGTGCCCAAATTGATAAAAAATTTAACGTAAAACTCACAGCTGTGCTATTCCATCTTCACCAGGGATGAGACTTACCCTAGAAACAAGTGGTTTAAAGGGGAAAGTGATTTAAACCAGTAAGTTTTACTTCGTAAAGTGGCCAGCTATTAATATGCAATGATCAGCTATGCTGTCTCTGTCAGCAGGCAAGGCTTTTTGCTCTGCTAAGAGGTGATTGTCCACCAGAGGCAAGGGTTACAGGGATATTGATAATGCACAGGGTTAACAATTCAGGCCTTGTTTACTACACAACGCTGCATTCTAAGGGAAATTTCTTCATTCTGATTAATTTTCTTCTTTTAAGAGCACATCCAGATACCTTCATATGGCTCCTTCTCTGTGACGCTACCAGTCACTCATCATCTTGAACCTGAAAATCACCAGCCACCCCTTTTTTATTATTTTAATCCAGTCAATGGATTGAAGTTGGCACACTGTAAAGCCTTGTCTCTACCAGAAAAGTGAGTCAGTTTAATTAAATTAATTTAATCTTAGGTAAATTACTATGATAGATGTACTGAAGCTGGTTTAGCCCATGTTCCTGTTGATTTATCTTGCATCAGTTCTGCTCCTGCCATGAATGCCAATCATGATTCTTTTTTAACCAGTGCACTCAGACTGGGAATGTCACAAGGCAAAGGAAAAAAGTCAAAGCTTAGGTTTTCTTCCTTCGCAGGAGCCAAATGGAGCTTGTTGATACCATGTTGTATGTTGCAAAAAAGTAGTGAAATGGTGGAAGAAGGGAAAGAAGATGGCACACAGACATAGAAATGGGCAAAACACACACAGTGGGGCAGGGTTTGGGGAGGAGAAAAATTTCAGGACAGCAGTGATGGTTGTAAACCTGTATTTTCCATCCCATTTAGCTGTCATTTCTCATCATTAAGTTTTCCTATACATAGGCAATAGTCTGTGCTGAAAAAACCTTTTCACCTGCTTCAAAATCATCCCCAAACACCACAAGATACTCCTGAAGAGCTCTTTGTGCCAGAAACATCAGCAGAGCTGACCTTCAGGCACATGGTAGCGATTGTAAAAAAAATATGGTTTGGCTTCCAGAGTATGCTCAGGGGGTCTCCAGGCTTTATGCTGAAAGCCTACAAAATTGTCACGCTGACATTTTCTGGGTATGTTTTGTTGCTATACTGTAGCTATTAAACCCTCCAGACCTTTCAGAAAGCTACTGCAGCTGCTTGCACTGCTTACTGTGACATAACCTTACAGCTTGTAAGGGGCCTACCAAGATTTCTATCTTGCTCTGTGCACAGATTACTGCTGCATTACCATTGGACACAGCTCCAGAGCTCATGTCCAGCTACTCAGTGTAAACACTTCCTCTGGGTACTGCAGCCTTGAAATAGTCTACAAAGCAAGAAGACAACGTCTCACTCTGTCTGAAATCCAGGCCCTTGGGAAAGACAGGCACATAGCTTTTATTTTATTGTACAATTCTTTTATTTTAAGCAAAACAACTGGAGTATGACTCCTGCCAGTGACTCTTGTACTCAGCCCCGTACACGGGGACATACGTCACCCACAGGGACTCCTAATCCAGCAGCTGCTCCAGCAGGTGGAAATACCATAATCAATTGTGGTATTATTCATAAAATCATAGAATGGTTTGGGTTGGAAGAGACCTTGAAGATGATCTAGTTCCAGCACTACTGATATGGGCAGGGACACCTTCATCTAGACCAGGTTGCTCAGGGCCCCATCCAACCTGGTCCTGAACACCTCCAGGGATGGGGCACCCACAACTTCTCTGGGTAACCTGTTCCAGTGCCTCACCACCCTCCCAGCAAAACCCCTCGTAATATCTAATCCCAATCTCTCTTTTAGTTTGAATCCATTCTCCCTTTTCCTGTCACTACATGCTCTCGTAAAAAGTCCCCTCCATCTTTCTTGCAGGCTCCCTTCAGGTACTGGAAGGCTGCAGCTAGGTCACCCCAAGCCGTCTTTTTTCCAAAGTGAACAAACCCAATTCTCTCAGCCTTTCCTTGTATGAGAGGTGCTCCATCCCCCTGAACATCCTGGTGTCTCTCCTTCAGAAATGTTTCAACAGATCGATGTCCTTCCTGTTCTGGGGACCCCAGTGCAGCTTGCAGCACTTCAGGTGGGGTCTCACCAGAGCAGAGTAAAGGAGCAGAATCACCTCCATCACCCTTCAGGCCACAGTGCCTTTGATGCAGCCCAGGACACAGCTGGCTTTCTGGGCTGCAAGTGCACATTGCCCAGCCATGTCCAGCTTCTCATCCACCAAATTCTTTTAATTGCTTTCAGTATAGCTTTTGTACACTCTTTTGTACACTCTCGATTCTGCGTGAATGCACAAGTTGCTGTCTTGTCATGACACGTGGCTTGGACACAGCAGATTTTTATGATACAGGAGTTCCTCATCTGGAGTAAATAAATATCCCATGTGCAGCTATTGTACTGACCACTTGGGGTGTTTTGAAGAACAGAAGAATCACCTCTCTTTAATCTGAGCAGCTGACACTCACTGAATGGCAGATGCTGTACTGCAGGGGACCTGGGGTTTCTTTGCTCCTGGACCACAGTACTGAGGCTGCATCTTGCATCAACCCATATGCTCTCCCTTGTGTTTTCAAAAGAACTCAGACTCAAATCCAGAGGGATTCAAGCACAAGGTGGGCTATGTTTTTTGTATCATAGATTTCCACTCTTTACTAGAAGTCTTGGATGTAAAATTTGGAATGTCTTTGTGCATTTCACAGACTTTGAAAGGACACTTCCCCTTCAGTAATGTTAGCTTTGCTGCCCATTTTTCTTTCTGGTAAATTCTTTGGAAATGTTGAGGTGGAGGGAGATGAATCTCAAACTGCAAATGCAGTCTGTGCTTGTCCAAGGAAGGGGAAGACTCAGCAAGCAGAAAGGCTGGCATTATCTGGCAGGCTTTTCGTAGGGCAGTAGGAAGTAGGTTACAGGATTAGTTGTCAGGCAATAAATTTTATTAGGTGCAAGTCAGTCTTCAAGTGATGCTGTGAAATATTTTGCATGTCTACTACCCTTCTGGTACTTTGTCTCCAGTTCTCCTGTGCTGGGTTACTGAGTCAGAGAACACTGAAAAGCAGCCCCAGTCATCTCAACTGGATTTAAACTCTGTTACTCAGGCTGTGCTTCCTTGAGAAGGATTTCACAGTATGTACAGGAGCACATTACGGTGGGATTTACTTGCTTTTACTTCAACACAGGCATTATATCTGTCTGCTAAGTAGTTCTTATCACTGAGGGTAGCTCTTGCTTCTGTTGGCATGGCAGTTAAATACTTTCCAGAATGTGATAGGCATGTTCATTAATCCCAGTGTAGGAAGAAGCAAATCCTGGCTGCTTATACACCAGGACAAGCACATTATTCATCCTGTTTCCCTGCTATCCGTCCTAAGTGCAGAGCAGGGCGAGGCTTGAGCTCTGCAGTTTGGTACAAATGTGTGTAGAAATCAGAAGACCTGTGTTTGCCAGAGCAGTTTATGCACCTGCAGCAAAAGTCTCAAACCAAGTAAAATTTCCACCCAAGTCCTGCATCAGTTGTTTAGCATGGGATCTAGCTGAACATGCTCTGAGAATAAGTTAAAAGGACCAAGTCAAGAGAAGTTAACATCCCAGCCAGCAAAAAGAGCTGAATTTGGTCCAGCGCTTTTGCCCATAAACTCTGGCTTCCATATCTCTTCAAAATTCAGTGTCTATTCTGATAATCCTTTATTAACCATTAGCATGTTCTCAGACTGTATGTGGGACATGACTTCTCTAATCATCAAATCTAACCTCTGGAATCAATCAGGATTATCCATGGAAATAATTCCCCTTTCCACATATCCTTCTTTATCTTAAACACTGCTGATGATGCTGACATAATGACCTCATTAGGTGACACCTTCCTAAGCACGAGTTGTCCCGTTAATCATGTCTCCTGCTGCTATTTCAGTAATTCAGAACTAATATAATAAATAATAATTTAATAAAGCCTTCAACCTGACAGAAACTTTCATTAATCACCCAAAGAGTTCACCTATTTGCAAAGTGTGACTAGCAGGTGTGATTTTCTTGCCCCCAAAAGCTACGTATTTCATCTTTAATTTCTTCAGTACACTAGCTTTTGGACTCATCTTAACAACAATCCCTCCTCTCGTTCACTTGTAGAATTGCAGTTGTGTCTTGCCAACAAGGCCTGCAAAAAAAGGACACATGAAAAAAAAGAAAACACAGAAAGGCACTTTACACTTCGAAAGGAGAACTTGTTAATACCTGGAGATCAATCTTTATTTTTAAAAGATTAAGACATTTCACAAAAATGTACCAGATATAAAGAATCAATAGAAACCAATAATAAATATCCCGAGAGAGTACTGCTTCCAAAGGAAGTATCCTGATTTTTATCTGGTTTTATTAGTTGTTACCTCTGTTGATGGATACACTAAAACAGCCAGTCAGTCACATACATATTGAATCTTTCTGAGGCAATAATTCCAAGAGGTGCTCCTCTCTCCAGTCCATCAAGCAATATGGCAAGAGAGCTGAATCTCTGCTATTCCTACCAATAAATTTGAGTAATTAAGAATTTGCACTTGTCAAGCACTTTGTTGTTGCTTTATTTACATACGTTTTATTTTCATTCTTGAAGAATGCCATCTGGGACTAAGTCACTCTACAGAACCTCATCCTTTTGTGTTTATCTGTAACTTTATCCTAATAAAATGAGAAGTCGTGAAAAGGTTCCTCTTCCCATCTATTTCCCCTTCTGGATTTTTCTGACCAGACAGTTACACATACTGCTGAAACATAACTTGGCATGACTAAAATCCTAATTCATAGGACTGTAGGATAACATTCTTTGGAAGAGAGCACAGAAAGATGCAGGTCCAACCTGCTGTGAGACCAGGTGCCTTGTGATTTCACTAGCTGGATCTTGAAAACCTCCGAGGATGGAGACTTTCTATCCTGGGCAGTCTGTGCCGTTACTTGATGGAGTTAATAAAGCACCGGGCTTGCTGTAGCCTCTACCCTAAAGATGCTCTGATTTGGTGGCTTTAGAGCATTGTTATGCTAGAAAAAGAGCACGTTTGTTCTTGTATTTCCCACACTCTAGGGCAGCCTCAAGGTGTAACCAGGATTCTGACAGTCCCGGGAAGTCTCAGGAAGTTAGAAATGATAGAGAGGAGGAAAGGCAGTGCAAAGGTCAGTCGCTCTCCTCCCCTGTAGAATTAACTAAAGTGTTGCTGTGTTGTCTTTCACAGATGTTTGGATCAACTCTGAGAAGGTGGGACTGTGCAGGGGAGCTGAGGCAGGTGGGACTAGATGTACACAAGGCCAGAGAGAGAAGACAAGAGAAGTTTGAATAGATGGTGAAGGGTAGGCAGTGCCAGCAAAGACACAGCTGTGGTCACAGCAGTACCATTTCAGATATCCGGACTGCGCAGGTGAAGCGAAGGGGGTAAAGCTAAACCTGCACCGCTGTCACGACCACAGCTTGAAACACAACCCTTCTGCTCCTGTCTTCTGCAGCCTCTGCTCAGCTGGGCCTGTGTCCCCATGGCCCTGGGGGAGGAGGGAGGACCACACTGCACTCGCCCTCAGTCAGGGCTGGGGCTTCACTCCCTGGGATCTTGCTTGCATCTCCAGTGGGTTTAATTTAGGTTTCAGCCCGATCATTTTGTTTCCCTATGGGAGATATGACAGCAATAATTAGAAACCCAGAGGCCTCTGGTGTTATTAGCTAGGACAAAAGTCTGTCAATGAGATGTATTACAATACCACTAAGGCATACAATATGTATGGTTGGTTTTCTCTAGAGGTTAACACATTTACTGCTTGGGAAGCCCCTTTAATTTCTCCACAGTCCATCTAATGGCTTTTCTCCCTTACAAAATGAACTCTCATTTTTCTCCTGAGGTGATTTGCTTTAAATGTTAAAATCCTTTTTCCAAATGGAATTCTTGTCCAGCAAAACTGCTGTGTCACTTTGCCCTGGAATCTGGCAGTCCTGGCCTGTGTCAGAAATAGTGTGGTCAGCAGCACCAGTGATTGTCCCCCTGTACTCGGCACTGGTGAGACCACACCTTGAATCCTGTGTTCAATTCTGGGCCCCTCACTAAAAGAGAGTGACATTGAGGTGCTGGAGCATGACCAGAGAAGGGCAGTGGAGCTGGTGAAGGGTCTGGAGAGCAAGTCTTGCAAGGAATAACCAAGGGAGCTGGGGTTGTTTAGCCTGGACAATAGGAGGCTCAGGAGGGACCTCATTGCTGTCTATAGCTGCCTGAAAGGAGATTGCAGCAAGGTGGGGACTGATCTCTTCCCACACATAATAAGCAACAGGCTTAAGGATAAGCTGCACCAGGGGTGATTTGGACTGGATATTAAAAAAGATTTAATCACTGAAAGGGCTGTTCAGCACTGAAGAGATTGCCCAGGGAAATGGTTGAGTCACCAGCCCTGGCATCTAAAAGACCAGGTACATGTGGGGCCTGAGGCCATGGTTTAGTGGTGGCCTTGGCAGTGCTGAGTCAGTGGTTGAACTTGGTGATCTTCAAGGTCCTTTCCAACTGAAATGATTCTATCATTCTACATCTCTCACCTCTGACCTTGAGTGCTTGTTTGGACGTTGCTTACCCAGAGAGGGCGTGGCCAGGAGGACCTCGAGATCACCTTGTTTGATCTCATGTAGATCACAGGCCTCTCCATTCCACTGAGCTATTGCTGTATGGAGATGGTGTGCTGAAACCAGGGCAGTGAAATGCCTCTCAGTCCAGGGGCAACTTCACTCTTGGAAACCCAGGCCTCTCCTTGACAGATTGTTAATTATCTGACTTGCAAATGGACTAATAAACCACCTCTGCTGTGAGGTGTGTCATTTCCAAAAATGTTTCCCAAGTTGTGTGATAAAGCATGCCTCCAACCTGCTCCCTGAATCTGCCAGGCAGAGAAGATCCTGCAGGATTGGAGAGTTTTCTGTTAAGCACAGATAAGTAAGGAAATAAAGCAATATTAGATTGTCATATTTCTCCTGAATGGACTTTTCAAGACTTGCTTCCTCAAAATCAAAAGGAATTGGTTCAATTTTTCTCATCTGTGTATCACATTTTCTGATTGCTGAACAGTAACAGGTTGAAAAGAGTTATTGTTTTGCCATAGAAGAACAGGATTATTTAAAAAACTTGTTATTTCTGGACAAGTAGAGACTCTTAAATCAGGGCATGCTGTGGGCTAACATTTAATAATGCAATGAGGAAGGACAGGAATCACACAACAAAACAAATAAAAGTAATTTTAATGTGGTTTATTGAAAAGAACAAGCAGATTGAAAATGCTATTGAGCTGCACAAAACCAGCAACACATGATTTATTTTAAGTTCATTTCTCTTTTGCTACCAGGTTAGGGACTTCTTCCCGCTTGCTTTTTCGGTACTGAATATCAGCAAGGGAAATAACAGTCTGCCTCCCCGCAGCTTCCTGAGCTGATGAGCTGATGAGCTGTTGCTTTCGAGATTCAGTTCTCTTTCCAGTCGGAGGTTTTGAGTCTGTGAGTGACCTATGCTACAAGCAAAGCAGGAAAGTTAATACTGTTCTTAATTAATCTCTGCAGGATTCATTTATGATTATGCAAATTAGGAAGAGGACAAGTAGGTAAACATCTGCAACTGTCAAAAAGCTGCCGGTGATTGCACGGCTACAACAACGTGCTGAAATGATTGCTGCAGCAGTGAAGCAAGGAAATCTCAAAGAAGAGGCAATCACATGTGAGGCAGGAGCTCTCCCCATTCTCCTCCAGAGAAACTGAGCTATTCCAGATGTTCTGCTTCTGAACTGCTTGTGAACCTTGTACTATTGTAAGCTCAGGCATTCGCAGATTATTTATTGTACTTTTTATTGTGCCTTTGCTGCTCACCCAAGGTGATGGAAATGAATAAATTCTATTTAATTTTACCTTTTCTGTATTGTATAATCTGTCTTTTTTATATGGATGCAGCTGCTTGGTCTCAGGCTCCAAAGGTATTGCAATGCTATTCTCCCTGTCTCTGTGCGTGTGTGAATATTCCCCTACAAGAATGAAAATTATTAGTCAGTTGTTATATTCCCTCCTTCAACTAATGAAAAATATAAAGTATTTTTATGATGGATGTGAATAACAGGCCTTGCCACCCACAACCTTCCTCACTCTCTCTGCGATGCAGGTGGGGTGTCTCACGTTGCATGCAAGACAAGGGAGTGAGAACCAGTGGGGAGCGCAGCTCTGTCTGTGCCTCCATGCTCCTCTCCTCTTGTCTCATGAGATGCAGAGTTCCTGGCTGGGAACTGCACGTGGGCTGTGTACTGATACTCCCCACAGCTGTGCTGCCTTTGCATAGATGTTCATCCACTAACGTGTATGAACAGACACGCTACGCTCGTCATTCACGACTGATGACCTCTCACGTCGTAAGAAGTTGTCTTGTGAGACCATGATTGTCTGTAACAATGGTAACAATGGTGCCAAAATGGGGCACTGGCACATGGAGGCTGAGGAATAACATGAAGGTTGTGCTGCTATGCTCTACCCTTCCTTTTCTTTGTCATAGTCAACCTTCCATGTTGGAAACTTGTCACTTCTGTGAATCTTTCTCACGTGTGTTGGGAGGGGGTTGGACTCTCCTAATAAACTCTGCCCAAGAAGAGGCTTGGAAGGATTTTCAGCAAAGGGCTTTTGTGCACGCCAACACTTTGCCTCCATGGCTGTTGCTTGTCCCCCAAAAGCACCATAATGAAGGCTGTCACCATCTCCCAATGCAGCTCTGCCTGTAGAGATACCTGGATTTCTTTCAAATAAACTAGACAGAAGCACTACAGCTTCAGTTGGTGCCCAACCCAAACTCACAAATATGAATAACCCCTCTCTGGAGCACCATGCAGGAACAAGTGGGATGAATAGCAGCTCTGAGCTAATGTTGATCCATCTGGTGTTGCAGCAGTGTGTGTTAATGAAAGATCTCCTTCCCTCCAGCTGCAACTGTTTCATTCCAGAAATAAAGAAAAAAAGTAATATTTGATTTCTTAGTCATAATCAAGCAATGTTTTTATAAAATAAAAAGGTTCAAGATAAACAAAATGTTATATCAAATATTAAAATTTATTATATCAACATAAAATTTATATATTTGATATAAATCAAACAGCAAATATATAATAGTATTTCAGAGGGATGAAGAAGATATTATGATTCTTCCTCTTGGCATCCTTGGTGGTTGATTGAGAAATGACAGGGCACATCCTGTCTTGGCTAGAGCTGCTTCAGTACCTCAGTTTTCCCACCCTTTAAAAAATGTGATGGAAGTGTCTGGTTTGTCTGACTGAATCCCCACAGCAAGACAAACCGCCTTGAGAGTACAACACCCAGAGCTGTTCCATAGAACTGCAACCATTGAATTTGGGGTTTTTTCCTTGGAGCTGGGAACCAAGGGATGCAAGAAGAAGAAATTTCAGCATTTCCAGGAGACTGAGCTGGAAAAGGAAAGACTGGGTGTAAAATCTCTAAAATTTGGCTAATCTGAGGTGAGAACCCAAGTCCTCACATCCAGGGAGATTGTTCAACCTCCTTGGAGGTGTAGGTGCATCCCTTTATAAAAATTTCTTCTTTGTTAGCACTGTTGCCCTACTTACAGGTGTTACTGGCACTGTGTTGTCCCTCTATTTACTGGTTAGCCTCTGGTCCTGCCACAGCTCCTTCCAAGTCTCAAGCAGGATCAGAGCACAGCTGCAAGATCCGAGCCCCAGGAGAGGACTTCTCCATCTAGTTTAAGGATTGTGCTTCAGGCATGAGGATTTAGGCTTAGGCCAGGCCCCTGGGCAGTGCATTAGGCAGTCACTGAGGCTGCTGTTACAACAGCTCTGAACACCTTTATTGACAGAAACTCAAAAGTTAAAAGGACTTGGTCCCCTGTGAACTCTGGTGGCCATGGAGAGTTTTTTTCCTTTTATTCATGGAGACTGTTGGAGAGCAAAAAGTCTGAGACAGTTCAGTGCCTTTGAGAGTCTGGGTTTAAACTCACGTGACAATACTGGAAAACCTACACTTAAAATCAGATTCAATGCTAGAAGGTAAATTGCTTCGTCAGAGTAAACGACAAAAAGGAGTAATCAGACTAACCTCTAGCATGTTCACCTGGGAGGTGAAACACTTAACAGAAAATGAATTTTCACAATTACACAGATTCTATGCTTATATTCTGGTAAAACTACTCCAGTTGGGTGTTACATTAATGAAAATGCCAGAAGTGCCACAGTTGAATGTCAACACAGGAAGTAACAGTTACAAGGGAGCTGAGCATGCTTAGCACTTTGCTTGAAATCAGGCCAGGAGTGCTAGGACTGTGAGGAATACTGAGCCACAGGAACTGCATCTTGAACAATTATTAAAATGTTAAAAAATGCTGCTCTCAATCAGTCCCTACTGATGGTATGATGCAGTCCACTGCTGATATTACTGAACAGAATGCATCCTGTATAATTGCTCCTCCCAGTAATTTTGTCTTATCACAGAAAAAACCCCACATGGCTAAGATGGAATATTAAAAGCATGACGCCATGGGATGGTGTAATGCTACTTGTGTGGTGTGGTAGTGAGACAAAGTGAAAAGTAATTGGAAACAATTTCATTGGACACAGCAAAAGTTTGGCATCGTATTTTATGATGGACCTGCATGTGCAAGAAATCCATTCGTCACGATGGCAGCAGGGCTGTCTGCACAGACCTACAGTTTTTCTCCGCATTGCCGAAAAGGGGGCTGCCAAATAAGGGGGTTGCTCTGAGGACAGGACCTCCCTACAGCCCCCCCGTTTATCAGCAGATCCCAAATTGGACTTCAGGTATGCATTCATCTGGTTTAATCAGCGGGAATAAAGTTACACAAACGTTGTTCTGATCCGCTCAGCTGTCGGATTAGTCTGAAATGGCCACTGAGCACCCAGAGGCAAACACATCTCTGACCTAAACCCACTCCCACCGTCACAGTGAGCACTTCCAGAATACTCACCCAGCCGCAGTTCGAAGAAAACAGCCTGTTTAACAAAAGGCGTGGAAACGTTAACAAACAGGTGCGAGAGGTACGTAGGACACAGATGAGTGTGCGAGCCGGGGGATGCTACAGCTGGACCCAGGCGGTGCCGGCTCTCAGCACGGACGGCTGCACCGGGCTGCCAGCCCCGCAGCTAACCCCGTACCGCCCGGCTGCAGGCACTGCAGCTTCCCAGCCTCTGTCCCTTCCACTTCCTAGAGCTGCCAGAGAGAATGAACCTCATCTTCTCTCCACTTACGGAAACATGTGGTTGCCACGGGGGGAATAGGAGAGAGGAGAATCTCTTAGTAGCATAATCCGATTCAACTGAGGTTCGGCTCGTGTTGAAAACAGCTGGCTTTTTGCCCAGAACAGAGAATGAACTTTACAGGATTTCGAGTGAGCGAGCCCCATCTTCAAAAGCATTCCTCTGGTAAAGCAACATGCTCCACCGGATCTCATCTGAAGACCTGGAGGCTGCTGAGGTACTCAGAGTAAACCGACATACTAAACATTGATATTGGCAAAAGGAAGAGTTCCTACCAACAGACATTATCGACCTGAAACCTAGAAATTAAAAAAAAAAAAAAAAAAAAAAAAAAAAAAAAAAAAAAGTAATTTCGGGTATCACATCCATCTTGTTTCCCTGGGGGACACTGCATGGCTTTACAACCATATTTTCCTGCTTGTCATGAATGTTCATCTCATTTTCACAGCTTTGTGTAAGGTTCACACAAACAGAAATATACAGAAAGAATCCTTGACAAAAATAAGTAGAGGGGAACAATAGAATGAAGAAGGTGAAATATCAAACGTATATAACTTACAGGGCTTAGCAAAATTATCATGTAATATGTTTCAGAGAGACATGATCGATTAAAAAGACACCTCCTCTGAGCCTAATTCAATTTTTGAAATGAAATATCTTTATCTTTAGAGTAAGAAATACTGAACCCACGTTCATTCCATTTCCCTTTGGGGAGTCTCCCAGTATTTGAAAGAGAGAAACATAACACTATAACAAGCCTCGCCCGGGCATGAACTTCAGGTGCACTGTTTCTATGAAAAATGTATGGAGCTCTGAACTTTACAGCGGCTGCTATGCCTCCCTCAGTCCCTTACGTGCCTCTGGCAGTGTAAGAGCCAGGGCGTTGTTCAGAGGCGATTTTTTCTTTACACTTTCCACAGGTCGCTGAAGACGACGCCGGCCGTGCCGCGTTTCAGAGGACAAGTGTTCGGCAGCTCCCGGGTGTTCACACAGCACCGGCCAGCTGGGAAGTGCCGTGCCGCCCAGCTGTGAGCATCCCCAACACAAAAAGACAACTAAACACCCAAAAAAAACCACCCCAAAAAGACAACTAAACACCCCAATGAAAACCGATGAGCATTTAACGGGGGGAATATCGGAGCTCCGCCGGCGTGGCTCCCCCCTCGCCCCCCAGCGCGGAGCTCAGCTGGACGCCGGCGCAGCTCGCGGGGCGGGCGAGACCCCGCGGGACCGACCCCG